>JBAMBK010002154.1:0-154765 GCA_037043435.1 Drosophila suboccidentalis | reverse complement strand
GCTGTATCGGTTTAGCTGAAAATGAGCACAGGGTAACTCACGACTACTGCATGCTCTTAGTTCAAGTAATTAACTCTTAGTTACACATCAAAATAAATGCTTCAATTATCTCTATGTTGGTGGAGTTGAAATCGATTTTAATATTTCGAATTTTCCATTTCTGTACGAGTATTGAACATAGTTTGCTATAGTTTATCCTTTTTTTTTTCTTGTTCAGAGGGAGACAGAGTGAGGCTTAGAGAGAGAAAGAAAGGGCTAAAACGAAATAGAAAAAAACGTTGTTATTTTTAGAATTTTACCACCCATTTTGTTGCTATGAACACAAAATCAAAATTGTTTTCCGTTTTGCCTGAGTGAATAGGAAAATGCCTTTTAAAAATAGTTTATTATAGCCGAGTGTATTAGACGTGCACGAGATTAAATTGCACAGACCAGAGGTTGGAATTATGGGACGGGGCAGGAGGGGGAGGGGACCTCTGAATATTTCGGCCAACGAATCGTGCAAATTCCAGTTTTAGCTGGAAAACACTATTGGCAAAAATGGTTATGGAATTACAATAATCCCAAATCAAATAAATATTTGTTAAATATTGGCAAATGAATCAATCAAGTTGAAATCAATCCGTTGAAACGGCTTTAAGCCAGGTTAAGTTTGATCCAGAATACTGCATTTAAACTAATGCAATTAAAATGGGGAGAGTTTCCATATATAAAGATATTAACAGTTAAACGCTGGCTCAAGTAAATTTAATCTTATTTCGGATATGAAAACCCAAATTAATTGATTTTTGGCCTCATTGAAATGGCGCTCAATCAAGATTATAATTTAATAAAGCGTTTCAATGACATCATTTTTATGGAAGGCTGTAAAAACAATAATTTTCAGCAAGTCGAATACAAATTGCTGCCTTGATTAAGATACCAATATGTTCACATTTTGTTCTATTTAAAGTAATTTAACGCAATTTCTGAGCGTTTATTTGCTTTGATTTTATTATTTGGCTATCTTGACTATGAGAGGATAGAACATTGTTTTTGCTATTTTCTTGTCTTGTTGTTCTAGTTGCACTTAATTTTTGTTATGTTCGAGTTTGGCATTTTGATAGACTCTAACGTTTAAATCGCTTTATTTCTTGTTGTTTTTTTTATTTTTTTTGTATGCCAAACTGTTCTTTTTGGTTTGTCAAAAGATTTTATTATTTTAATTTTCATATTTGCGGTTGGTTTTCATTTTCCTAAAATTCGTCTGCTATTTGTTTTGCTTGATTTCTCATTGCACAAATTTTCTTTAGGCTTTAAAAACATGTGTACGTTTAAGGGAAAATTTAAAATTTAATAAATCTTTTTCTAACGCTTCACTAACGAATTGGCAAAATTGAAACTGTTGTGCTTTTGATTGTTGTCAATGAGTTTTCTGTGGCATCGGCAAAATTTAATTTATAACATTTACACAATCTAATTTGCAAAATGCAGCCCAATTGTAATTTGTAATTACAGTTTTCGTGATTATAAGCGACGACAATGCAACAATCGAAATTAGCTGTGCAATTAGTTGTCCATCTTGCTGCAGCATTGTTCTTGTCAATAAAAATCCGTTAGCCCCCTCCATCCCCTCTGCCACCCAGCACAAAAACAAAGGCTAATGAGCCCCGTTTGCCCCATTCGATACATTCAGCGAATTAATACCCTTGCCATGAACATTATTAATTTGCTACTCAATTGGGAATCTATTTCCGAACCCATTAAATTTATATCTCTATCTTACAAATTTTCATAATTTCAACACTCAGCTCTGTTTTCAAAATTAACAACATTAAATACATTTGGCACATTTTCCATTTTCATTTTAATTTCAAATTAATACATCAATTAATTAAGGGTATTTAAACTTCGGCTTATATTTGTTGTCTCAATTTTTTTGTTGTCAATGCAATTAAAATGTCATTTTATTGCAATCTGCGCGTGTGTGTGTGTGTGTGTGTGTGGCAACAATAACTGTTTATTTGATTTTAGTAAATTTTGCATATTGGCCGCAGGATTTTTGTTTTGATTTTTGGGCAAACATAACCTCAAAGGTGGCTTTTGTGTTTGGCTTTTGGTTTTACAACGATTTAAACCAGAATTTTATGGTTATTTTCATTTGTCGCCATTCAATGCGAATATCAGCCAAATGCACAACCTCAATTTGGCCACATTGTTTAATTAATAATTTTGTTTATTTTTTGTAAAAAGATAATATTGTATTGATTAAATGTTGAAATAGAAACCGAATTTCTAATACCCTTGATTAAATTGTATTATAATCAGCTGTTGATTATTAGAATCTCTCAGACAGTAGAAACAAGTTTTTCATTGGGTGAAAATATTATTTTAGTACGATCTTTGCCGATTCTTTCCGATGAAAATCAAATGAATTTCATTCGACTTAGATTTGTTGTTTATTTATAATTTTTATTATAATTTTTTATGCTTTCAATCTAACGAATTTTAAGACACAAAATGAGTGTAAAGAATAAACAAACTCTGTACTAATGGGTTCAGAAATACCAACTTCTAGTTAATAGATAGAAAATACTCTAACATAACTCACTCTGTGTATGGTACAAGTAAACTCTTAACTAAAGTGCTTACATACATTTAATTCGGTATTATTTTTTGTTTGTTTTAGTTTTCTTTTTCATATTCATATTCAGTTTATACATTAAATGCTTTTTTTGTTTGCGGTGCTTAGTTCTACGAGTAAATCTAAGGTTTTGGATTTTGCTTTATTTTTTGGTCGAAATTTGCATTACTCTACTCGTAAATTGTTTAAATTTTAGTTAGAAGACACCTAAAAGTATGCAATATTTGCTAATTTTAGTACTTTTATGCCACATTAAATGCATTCAATTGTTGCATTTCAATGCTTTCGGCTCAATTTACTTACTTAATGCTGATGTCAAAACGTGTTAGTTAAACGATTTTGTTGTTGTTGTTGTTTGTTGTAATGTATCTTGACTGGCAATTAGTTTAATTTGCTAAATCCTGTATTATGTCCGCTGTAATGAGAGACAAAAAGAAAAAGAGGGGGAGATGGTTAATCGATTTTGTTTTATGCATGCTAAGCTCACTGATAAATAATATGAGAATTGCATAATACAAAATAATTAAAAACTCCATTAAAATATGCTTTAAATTTGTATTCAAACATGTTCATGTGTAGTTATTGCCCTGACGTTGTTAATTTGTGTAATATACGAGTTAAGTTGGATTACGTTGGATATGCTCGACTAGAAAACATTCTGCAATTGGATTTGTTTTTTTTTTTGCTGAGCTCAATTTGTGCTGATAAATAATATATTTCTTTCTCATTTAACACCTTCGTGGATTAATTATATCTATGTATAATTTATGAAGCTACCACTTACATCAATTCTCATACATAGAGGTTAAAATTATGGGCCTGTGTCTGTATGCTTAACCCTATTCCATATGCAAATGGGTCAGCAAATTTGTGAATACTCCTCTAAGCACGCGATTTGCATATAAATACTTAGGTATTTATTTATATAAATAGAATAAAATAGAAATGTTTGAATGCGTTGCCGCTCCAAATGCATTTGCATTCAATCAGCGTGGCTGCAATGAATAAATACATACATCCGATGGGTTAACTACATACATTCCATTCACATATCAAACCAAATATCTATCTGTATTATGTGACAAAAGCAGCGAAACATAATCAACACTCAGCGACAGTTCTGGAATGCAAAACTCAATTCAAATGCCAAAACACTCAAATATCCAGGTGAGCTCTGAGCTTCAATCTTCAATTCTATCCAAGCGAGTGTGCGTGTGAGTGTGTGAGTGAATGTGTGTGTTTGTTGGGTATTTGAAAAGTCAACTCTTGTCAAGTTTTGTGCTATTCGTGCGAATGTGGCTGTTAGCACGTTTACACTCTCGCTTCGATTGCGGAATGTTATCCTTAACTTAATCCAGTTTACTGCCTCAAAATATTTTGAGATTTAAAATGTTAAACATGTAGTATAGATTTCTTGGAATTTATACATTTGTGAACCTATTTCTCTTCGCCAATATTATTTTTTTGGTTAGCATGAAAACGTTTCGCAAAGTTCGGAAGTTATCTATAATATTTTGAAGCTAAGAAAGTAATCTTAAAATATAGATTTATTAAAATAAATGTTTATACAGCACTTTCTGCTGTATAAACATTTATTTTAATAAATCTATATTTTAAGATTACTTTCTTAGCTTCAAAATATTCAATGTTAACTGAAATGTTATCCTTAAAAGAAGAAACAAAGATTATTTTAGTTATCTGTAAGAGTTTTTTAAAGTTTATGAAAGATTTTAAACTGAAAAGTTTTATAGCTGCTGCGAGAAAATTTATTTCTTGTTATGAAGAATTAAAATTATGGAGCTTCGATTTAATCAGGCCTGTTCCTGTTTTCACTTTTTATTTTATAGCATTTCGTGAAATACATTTATTCACTTTGCATTTAGACTAAGTATTTCAAAATGATCGTTTTTCAATTTATCGGACTTAAACTCATTAACTCAAAGTAATATCAATCCAAAGAGTTTCGCCGAATAATATTAGAGCAGGTTAAAAAAATTCACTTCCGCAGAATCTTATCGAAAGTGAAAACCGGAACAGGCCTGTATATCAGTAATGGCAAATTAATATTCAAAACACACTTGATGATTAATTTAAAATAGTCTGACACTATGATTAGCATATTTGCTTTACGCATTTTGTGGTTTACGCTTATTTCGGAAACTGCAGCGCATGAACTTGACTTGATTGTATAGGTGTATTCTGTGTGCGTGTGTGTGTGTGAGTCCTTAGTGTGTGCGTGACTATGTCTCGTTGATTTCGCGCAACACTTTCTGCACTTTGCGCACAACGTTGACAATTGCAACTTTTGCATAAATACATTTTCTGCATTTGCCACGCGCACTTCACAATGTGCTGTCTGCTTCTATCTTCTTCAGCATCCTCTTCTTTTTTGCTCTTCCTTTCCCCTCTTTATCTACACTTCAAGTCAAGTGGAAGTGCAAATCGTCGCCTGCGGTTGCGCTTCGCTTTCCACACAATATAAAATACTTTTGCATACTTTTATGCGCACGCATTGAAAATTTATCAACGCTTCGCGAAATGTGTTTGGAAAATGCGTTTAGTGTTGGCTTTAGCTTTGTCCCACATTTTTTGTGTTGTCAGTTGTAGTTGTATTGAGGTCTGTTCCGCAAACAGTTTCCGCTTCAAAAACTCAATTAACTATTTTAATTTCATTGCTGAAGCTCATGGCAAGCAATGCGAGAAACCAGAACATGACTCAAAGGCTCGTTTCAAAATTTATGTGCGACAGCGTTTGTTGTTATTGCTGTCGTTATTGTTGCTGCTGCTGTTGTTGTTGTGAGTTGCAGCTATGTTTCATTACCTAATAAACATTTTATGAGCGATCCGAGTTGTGGTCAGTCAACACACACACACACACACCCATGTACAGACATCGCCAAATTGGTAAATTGTTTGAAAGATGCATAGACCGTTGGTCAAATTTCCCAGTAACGACAAACTGTTTCCCAGTTTCCCCATTTCCCGAGTTTGCCGCTAACAGCCAACGGATAGCGCGGAACGCAGTTAGCTCTGCCATAATTAACAAGCTTCAAAACAGGCTCCAATGCGCCGATGATGGCTTCCCATTTGGGGCTATATATTGTCCTATCCTTGGGCATAACAGCTATTGCATTAAGTTGGCAATGGCAACTAATAATTGAGAATGGAAATGGAAGTAAATGGGCATCAGTCAGACTTGATGAAAGCAAGAATGATAAGTTGAAAATGTGGAACAACATTGTTCTTGTCAGGAATCTCAAAAGAAGAGCTATGTGTCAAATCAAAACTAAAAAAAAATTATCTTAATTAAACAAGTAAAAATGGAAACAAGTTACAAAATTAAAATAAAAGTTTATAATGCAAACAACTATTTTTTTCTCATTTAATAAAATGAAATCTTAAATCAATTTATATTTTTACGTAAAAATGATTAGTTGATTATCAATTGTAATTTTTATAGTAATAATATGATTGGATACATTTTAATAATAACTTTAATTATAAGAAATTAAATAGATATTCCCAAAACTAAAACAATTTTCAAGAAATACAGAAACCTTTTTTGAAATACATTCAATTATATTTTTTGTATGGGTATAAATTTTAACTTTTATTACATATGTTAAAAAATGTTAAGGAAATAGAAAGTTATTAAAATTTCTGTAATTATTATGATGATTATATCGATCCTTAATCTATATAAATATTCCCATCGAGTGGCTATTTCGAAAGTGCACTTAATTTACCTATCAATTTTAATTAACAGCTGGAATTATGGGCAAAAATATTTCAGTTAGTCTGTGCAATCTAATCTCTAAGTTAAGCAATCAATTTTTTATTTCTATTTATATTCGATAGAGCATTTAACTTTCATTAATGTGTTCCGTTTATTTCGATGGGTTGTTGTTGTTATTTTATGCAGTGTGTATTGTCGGTTAATATTCCGTATACTCGTGCCGTACACTGTTCGTGTTCCCTGCTGCCAGTTGCCGGCTGTTGGCTCATAAAACAGGCTCGGCCACAGGTATTCCAATGGCTTTCACTGGCTGCAGGACTCGCCTGGCACCTGCCGGGTGCTCTGGCTGATTTTCTGGCTGCTTCAGTTGCTGCCTTGGGGCTGCCTGTGGACCCGTTTCTGTTTCTGTTGCTGCCACGAGCTGAGCTCTCTCTCGTATTTATGCCTATGAATATTTCATTTAATTGAAGCGCATTCATTACGTACCACAGCATCCGCCACTGCCTCTACCACTACCTCTGCCACGCCCACTCCAACCCCTCTATTAACATGGCCAACAAGCAATGCGCCCACTTTTGGCGTTGTAATTAAAATAAATTTATTACGCAAAATGTTTTGCCAAAAAATTTGTCAAAAGTTGTTGGCCCGGCATAAATAATGGCGGCCTCTGTTTACCAGTTTATATGCACATATCTTATGTCGCATTAGGTGTGTGTGTGTATGTGTGTGTGTATTTTATGCTCTCTATATGCTTAATGATCTGCTCTCTGTGCTGTTAACTGAGTCGCCTTTGCTGCCTCGTAAATTGATGTGGTTAATAAGCTCCTAATTGTTAATTTCTCATTGCCAACAGCGGTCAGTTAATGAAATGGAGATACCCTGTAATGAGCTTGTAAGTGGGGAATTGTTTGAGAATGTGTAAATTTACTTTAATTAAATTGAACAAGTTCGGTTGAGGAACTCGATAAAAGAATTATGGCATACAATTATTAAAATAAGTTAAACATATAAAAAAATCTATAGTTAGTTTACATTTGAATGCATTTATACCAAATACAATTATACTAAAATACGTTTACTTTATTTATTTCCACTAATTAGCTTTAAGTCTCCAAAATTTCCTTCTGTTATAAAACTTCGTTCCAAAATTCCCGAAAAAATTACGGTTTTAAGTGGTAAGCGATTTGCGGAATACGCTCAAACAAACTGACAATAGACAGAGAAAGAGAGAGAGAGGAGGGGATGCTAAATGCTTGGTATTGGATGATGTACTTTTATTGGGTGCTGGGGAGGATTGCCGCCCAAACTCCGTATCAGGCAGGACCAGTGAAGAGCCACAAATGCGGCAATTGAATTGCACAGATCGAGAGCTCAAAAGCATTGCATACTTTGCAGCGTCAATGGCGAAATATTTTCCCTGGCAACGTCAAAAGATGCGCAACGGCCAACAAGTTTTCTACTTTAAACTAGACATTTGAATTTCCCCCTAGAAATTCAAGTTTACTTTTATTGTTGTTCTGTTCCCAGTTCTTTTATTGTTGTGCTCGCTGTTGGTTGGATTCTGACTATTGTTGCCGTGTGGCCATCGGAATGCTAAAAGCATAAGCACAAAAAGAGGGAGCATAACAGAGCCAAAGTAAACTGCATAACTTGAATAGCTGCAATGGGGAATATACGACACTCAGTTACCCTCAAATGAAGAGAGTAGCAAAAGTAAATTTCTCAAACGTTTACCTTTGTTGAGGCTTACTTTTTGAAGGCATTTCAATCTCTATTAATCTAATAATTGAGAAGCTGACTTGAAAAAACTATGATGGAATGTCTCTTAGTTTTGCAGCTACATTTATTCTAACGGGTTTTCAGCAGTTAAGAATATACAAAAGGTATATCTTATAGTTGTCAAAATAAATATTACTTATACATTAAGATTAAATTATAAAAGCTGAAATATTATCGTAATGATAAAACCATACACCAAATTTCAATAATAATTTTTATTTGGAATGAAGTAAATATTTTATTAAACAATAACAGATTTTGGCACTGAAGGATTACTAATTTTAGCCAAAAATAAATCACGTCTTATAGTTTTTATAACAGTTTATACTATATAATATCTGTACAAGATATTGCAAAAGTTACATAGACTTCAAGTTAACAAAGATAGAAACTCTAGCTTGCTTCTCAGTACACACCATATTTGATTAGGCATATTGTCTTACAGTTGTCCCACAAATATCTCTACTTCCTGCCTACACTTTCAACTCTCGTTCCTCGTAGGCAGGTCATAAAAAGTGCTGCAAAAAATGGCACTGGAAATGCCAGTTGCTTGGCGCCTCTTCATTTGACCTCTGACCGTGGGAGCCAATCATTTCGAGTTTCTCGTGATGCTTTGACTGTGCACTCAGTCGAGCTTTGGCTTTCTTATGGCAGCCAAGAAGTTAACAGACATATTTTCTTTTTTTATTGCCTGCCTCGTTTTCCATTTTCTTTTTTCAGTTTTCTCTCTTTCAGTTGCAGCTGCTTGTGATTCTGTTTGGTTTTGCGGCCAAAAAAAGCCGCACACTCTGTGGCAGAAGCTGTTCGACTTTGACTACTTTGTTTTAATTGAAATGTTTTTGCAACGGCTGTCCCGACTGCTAAGAGGATTAAAATCAGTACATAATGTACGAGGTAAATATGGTGAGTTTAAATGGTCAGCAGAACAATTGAGCCGCAACTTGAACAGATACTATACTCTCAAATATCTTTCCCTACTTTTGTGTATCTAATTGAAGCTAGCTTTGAGTTCCACACATTTGACTTAGGGATGTTCTCCATATTTGTATATATATTATAAAAAATATGCATAGAATAGTATTTTTGTATCCCATTTAAGTTTTCATATCTCTCTGGGTCTAATAGTCTTCCAGTTATGTTTGTTTCCACTTGCAGGGTATAAAAATCACGCATACGCTCCGTGTACGCTCTGCATTGAAGTGCATACATAAGCAGCTCAATCACAATGCTTTTTACACAACGCACCGTTTTTTATGGCTTTGCTCAGTTTTGCGGCTTGCAGTGGTAAAAACACAAAATGATTGCAGCACTTTTTGAGCTGCTTTAGTAACTAGCGTAACTATTTTGTAAGCATTTGTGGTTAGTTAGGTTAATTGTATGTCTTCAATTAGTTGATAAACACTTACATATAATGTTGAATGTGGTAATTATTAAATGTGAAAGTTTAATTGATTTAAATTTGAAAAATTCTTCATTTAGATTATTAATTCTGTACCCAAGCAAACTAATGTTTTTATTTATGCAAATAAATTTTTCTTTTAAGCCAATAGCAAGTGATTTGGCCACACCAATGGTCCATATAAATTGTAATAGTAAAAAGTGAATAATGACTGTGCCAACTAAACTATTTATCAGCATAAATCGTATCGTAAATATGGAAATAAAGTTGGCAAACGCAAACGATTTTGAATGCTTTTCTTTCAATCATTTTCCATTGTATCGAAGATTCTACCGAACTACAACCCTTTTCCCAAAGCGCTATTCTTTTTTTTTTTGTATTTGTTGATGGGGCAAGTGGTGTTGCATTTTGTTCAGTGATTCACTTCACTTAAAGCTGGCGGCGTTGTTTGATTTTGATTTTGTAAAATATTTTCTGTTCGTGGATTTTACAATTTTTCGTATTCAGCTGCCGTTTGTTTTGCGTATTTTTTCAAGTCATTTTCTATATCAGTTCAATGCAGACTGCGCCAGAACTGAGGCTGAGGGATCGGGAAGGCGGAAAGGCGACTCAGCGAGTGTGCCTGTTGCGATAGTTGTCGCTGGGAGCGGTTTGTTGTGCAAGTACAGAATGTTTTAACACCAGAGGCTCACGAAATAGAAGCATTTGCTGAAGCGGGTAGTTGAATTTCGCAAAAGTTGTGATTAATATGTTTATTTATATTTATAATAATATGATCAAATTATTAAACTTTACAGATAAACGTCTATGACTTTAATTTTTGAAATTTCTCAAAGTATTTTAAGGATTTCTTACATTTTTTCTAAAACACTTGATAAATTCTTAAAAAACACTAGAAAAATATTATTAATATAACCAAATGCTGAAATAAATCCTAAATAAAAATAGAAATTTTAAATTACAATTATATCTACAAATATTAACGACTCGAACTAATTCCTTAGCCTTTCCGCTCCTTTAACTTTAAATAGTTAAATTAATTGATTAGTAAAAATATTCAAATTTAAAAAAAGGATAATAAATTGAGAATTATAATTGCAAGTTCTGATTTTGGATTTGTCATTCAACAAAGTCAGGCTATAATTTCTGAACACTAAGATTTTTGTAGTGGATTTAAGTTGTCAACCTCTTCTGTAGTTTTAACTGTGTGTGTGTGTGTGGCTGTATATCCCTTGTGTATGTGTGTCTGCCTCTAGTGGTTGTTGTTGTTTGCTGCGTCTGATTCCGGCTGCTCATGCATAAAAGGATACAGATGCAAATTGTACACATCCTGGCAGCAGGATTGCATCCTTCTCTTTGCTCCGCTAAGCAAATCTATTTTATTTATAAGTGGTAGTGAGTGTGTTTGTGTGGGTGTATCTCTGTGTGTGTGTGTGTGTGTGTATGTGTATGCTGAAGCTTCCGCCCAACTTGTGCAACACTTAGTTGCATTATCAATCAAACTGATTTCCGAGCCATTCATTCTGTCCTTCGTCCTGCCCCTTCGGATGTTGTTTTAGCTTATCTTCTTCACTTGGCTAAGACAAACGGTCAACACTCACCCAGCTGTTGTTGTTGTTGTTGATGCTGCTGTTGTTGTTGTTGGTGTTGTTGTTGCTGTTGTTGATCCTTGCGCTGTGGTGGCAGCGGTGGTTGCTTCGACTTTCTCAATGTGCCATAGCGTTGTGCCGCCTGCAACATTTCATGCGGCATCAACGGTTGTTGTTGTTGATGTTGCTGTTGTTGATGTTGTTGTTGTTGATGTTGGACAAAGCTCTGTTGACTCAGCGAACTGGTCACTGTGGTTATGTGCGTCGGTGGTGGTGGCGCCGCCATTGGATAACCGGCATAATCCACCAAGCCACTGAATGCAGATGGCGGACGCTGTTCCACATAGATTTGTTGGGTTTGAGTTTGAGCGGCGGCCAGTTGAAGTCGCCACAGTGCCTCCTGTGACAGATCGCGTGCATTGCTGTAGTTATTCTCCTGGCTGCTGTTCGACCCTACAAACGATACCAAGTACATAAATTAACAATGCATATTCATTCGTACCACATACAGTTTGTGCCAGGTGCTCGACTACATTCAGACATTTAAGACATTCAAGGTAAAGCTAAAGTGAGAGAGAGGGAGTTGGTGCTCTTGTTGCTGCTGTGCAGAGAGAAGGAAACATGAAAGTCACACTGGTTAATTGGGAACACACACCAAAGATGCCTTGTCATCCTCATCTGGCAACTGTCCAGTCGGTCCAACGCCTCCGACCTGGATTGCCAAACAAGGTCTGCACTTGACGGGCTTCACTTACGGTTGCGTCTCCTCTTGCCCCATCTGCATCTCATTTACATTTCACATACACAATTGTGGCTTAAATTAACAAAGCATCGTCTCGGAAATCAAAAATAATTCAGTTTATTTAAAGATAATTAATTTCTATCTGGTGCACTTTAATTAAATGTGAGAGAAGTAAGTGCAATCGTAAAGTTCGTATAATTATATTTCTTTTATATTAGTTTAGTTTCAACTGTTTTATGTTTAGAAATAAGCATTATTATTATTACATTATTAAATGTTTTAGGAATTTAATTTAACTTTTTTTCTGAAACTGAAATAATATAACATCTCATTAAATTTTTGAAGCATAGAGAATATTGCTAGAAAATACTAAATATTTTATCTCTTTTCATACCGAAATTATCTACAGGTTTTGATGGTTTTAGAAAACAACTGATGGAAATTTCGATAATCGTAAAATGTCAAGGATTGAGTAAATTTAGATTAGAACAGATCCAAGTGTTAGATCAATGAAAAAAGTTGATAATTTTGTTGGAAGAAAAGCTAAACAAAATTCAAAATTCTTTTGTCCTTCAACATTTATGAATATTCGTCTGAATTTTTCGAAATATTGTATTGAGAATAATATATAAATTTGATTTAAGAAATTTAATTTATAAAATTTAAAATATATGAAAATATCCAACCAATATTCTTCTACTAACTAATGTCAAAATACTTTGTCCACCTTTGTATGTTCCCATATTACAATAAGCCAAGTCCAAATCATAATCTTAGTGACAATTAAAGTAACTTTGAGAGAGCTTAATATATTATTTGTAGAAGCAATTATAGTAATAGAAGAGGCATAGATATCTATAAAAGTATTAAGTTGTTAAAAGTAAATAGTAGTAACTCCTCCTCTACCATTTGTGTTCTTGTTTTATTTTTTTGCTTGACTTAAAAACATATGCTTAGCTCTTTTTTTATTGGAAAGTAAAAGAATAACAGAAAATTTGAAGACGAATACACACATTTTTCGTGCTATAACTTCAAGGACAACGCTTAATCAAGTGTTCAAGTTGCTTTTGACTCGAATCGTGAGCTCGTTGGGCAAATTTTCTAACCCCTCGGATATGTGTGATAAGTTAATGCCACTTCTTGAGCTGGGCGTCCTTCTTTTTCTGCAGCCAACTGATGGTGCCGGCGATTAGTTCCCTGGATCCTGTGACCAGGACATCGAGTTCATTGCGCATGCCGTACCTCTGATTGCCATACTTGTTGTGCAGATAATCAAAGAAGGACTCGATGGAGATGGAGAGCTGGGCGCTGTCCCGGGTGCCATCCTCCTCGCAGAGGGATCGCCAATTGCTGGCATTGCGTCGAGCACGTTGTAGTTCCTCCATACTATGCCAGGCAATCGCATCCTTGGTGGCCTTATCCTGCTGCTCCCCATCCGCATCCAACGATTCCCCCTCAAACAAACTCGGACTGGGCACAAATCCGGCCTCCTCAAAGCGCATATTGTGACGCAGAATCGTCAGCAGATCCTTCGAATTGAACTCGTTGACCTTGCTGAAGAGCAGGACCTTCGGGGAGCGACTGCCCCGGGTGCGTGTGTAGAACCATTCCCGGCACATCATCATGCTCTCCAGGGTATCGGCACTGTCCATGTACACATTGAACATGTCGTACTTCATGATCTCGAATTGGCCGCGTTGCACAAACGTCTCGAGGCCCCGTGTGGCACCTGGCGTCAACTGCGTGGCATTGTGATCCAAGCCGACGACATATTCCGGCCTGTAGCGTCGCATGTAATCGTAGGCCAGCTGAATGGCCAAGGAACCGTTCAGCTTCACCGAATAGTTGGCGCTGTTCAACAGCTTCTTGTCCGAGAGATTCGTCTCCACATAGGTGGGATAACTGGGCACTCGATGGAGCTGGACACCGAGTTGCTTGGCCCGTTGACTGAGGACCTCGAAGCATTCGGGTTGGGAGGCACTCGTGTAGATACTCGCCTCCGGTTTCATGATCGCCGCCTTCGCCCAGGCGATGTCCCGCATCGAGTTGCTCAAGTTGAAGCTTTGCTCCCAGCCCAAGGTGCTGATGCCGATGGTGCGGGCGTGGGATGTGATGTTGGTGCAATCGCTGGCACAGCCGCTGCCTATCTCAACAATTGCCACATCCACATTGGCATTGCGAAAGGCATGAAATGCCATTATCGTTAGCAATTTGTTGTAACTCGGCGGCGGTTGCACGTGCCCCAATTCCTGTTGCAGCTGCACGAATAGCTCCGTAAACTCCTCATCCGCCAGGGGTTCGCCCTCAATGCGAATCCTTTCGCTGGTCACGAACAAATGCGGAGCACAGAGCACTCCGGTTTTGATGCCATGCGAGAGCAATATTGCCTCGACCAGGAGGCAGGTGGAGCCGCGTCCCTTGGTGCCCGCCACTTGGATGACGGGTATCCTCTCCAGCTGCGACTTGTCGAAGCCCGTTTCGCTGAGACACTGCAAAGTGTGCTCGATATTCGGCTCGGTCTTGTCGCCGCCGCGACTCGACTTGGTCTGAGCTCGTCCTGTCGTCGGCTCGTGCATTTGGTAGGCATTCAATTGCCTTATGGCATCCAGATACGCCAGACGTTCGGGTGATTTGGGCTCCGGTTCCGGTTCCTCCTCCTCCTCTGGCTCAGCAGCAGTCGCAGTCGCAGTCGGAGTTGTGGGAATCCCCTTTCTCTGGCTGTTCATCTGTGGCTGCTGTGTCTGCTTCATCTGCTGCATTCGCTGCTGCTGCATGTCGCGTCCCGCCTGCTGCTTGGCCTGCATGTCCTTCAGCCATTGTGCCTGCTTCTGCTGCTGGCCGCCATGCATGCGATTCATCCAGCTCTTGCGATCCGCCACGCTGCTTGACCCCTTGACCTCACCATCCTCGTCATCGTCCTCCTCCTGCTTTGGCTGCTTTCTCTGCTGCTCTCTCGGCAGCTGCTTGGACATGCCAAAGGATGGAGTAGTTGGTGCAGGGACAAAACCCTGAGACTGAGCTGGTTTATTACCACTTCCAGTCGGCGTTTTGGCCTTCGCCTTGCGCTGCATCTCGGGCGACACTTTGGCCATCCATTTGTCCCTCTGATCCTTGATGTTGATCTTGGGCGGCTCCTCAACTATCTTCTTCTTCGTATCAATCGATTTCTCTCGCACCATCGTGTTGCCGCCATGTTTCTGATTTTGTTGCGTTATCGCTGCTGGCGTCGCTGTTGGCGCCGCCGTTGGCGTCGCTGCTGGCGCCTTGAAGCTGAGCTTGAAGAAATTGTTGCTGCATTGAATCGTTTTCTTGCGTGGAATGAGAACAAGCCGAGATATCCGTGGCATTAGCATATACATATCCGTCTGTTTTTTCTCTGATTACCGGAGTTACAAAATTGCTTACAAATATATTGTTGCTAAAGTTAAGATTTAGATTCGAAATAATTTCGTTTAAATGTGAATTATGTTTCGATTCTGTCTTCTGTTTTGGTTTTCTTCTGTTTTTTTCAGTATTTTTGTATTTTTTTTAACATCTGCCAAATGCTAGACACATAATGAAAAGCCAATGAATGCTAAGCTCTAATCGTGTGCTCTCTTTTTCAAAGTTAGTTCAAATAAGTTGAATTAGCAAAGATTTGGAAAATCTGAAATCAATTTCTGATTCTGGCACTTCATCTAGTTTCTATTACTGTTTATATCAGGGACTGCAAATAAGAGTTATGAATGCTAATTTCAACTTAAAAAATCAATGTGAAGGAAATATGCTACAGTAAAATGGTAAACACTAAAATTCCATTTTCAGTCGGGACTATCGATATCAGCCAACAACTTCTATTTTCAATTTATAAAATATAAATCAAATTATATTCTTATTTTTAATTCTTATTTAAAAAGTCAAAAATAATCGTTAAAATTCATTTTTTTTAATAAAAGTTGGGAAAAACACTTATTTCTGATTTTTTCAATAAAAATTAAAAATAAGAGTTATTTTAAAAATTAAAAACAAGAGGTATTTTTGATGTTTACTCTAAAAGTTTCAAATAAGAGTTATTCCGTAACTTTTATTTTAAAAATAAAAGTTAAAGTGATACTTTTTTTTTGTAATTTTATGATTTTTAGTATATTTTTGGTATTTTTAGTTTCAATTGGTATTTTGTTTGCCTATAATTACTTCATACATAGAATTACTGCAATAGAATATAGAAGAAAAAATTAAATATAATAGAAAAAGTCGGATCCTTAATTTCGTCCTTGAAGGATCTCGAGTCATAAATCAAGAATAATTAAAAATTTTGGTAATACACCACTTGGTTCAAAAGATATTCAACTTAACTTTTTTTTTTATTTTTAAAATAAAAGTTACGGAAAACCTTTTATTTGTATCTTTTAAAATAAAAATCAAAAATAACTTATTCTTTTTTTTTTAAATTCAGAAATAAGTGTCGTTTCTCAACTTTTATTAAAAAAATTAATTTTAACGATTATTTTTGACTTTTTAAATAAAAATAAAGAATAATTGTTATTTCGAAACTTTAAAATAAACAACATAATGCAACATAATTTTTAATTTGCAATTTTTATATTAAAACTTATAAAAGTTACGGTCCCTGGTTTATATTCTAAAGAATCCGAAGTTCAAAAATGTAACGCTTTTTTGTGTTCCTAATTATTATTAAAGTAGAAATTTTAAAATCGTTAAACCTTGATTCTTTTTCCTATATCTAATTGGTTTTTGCTTCTTTTTACTTTCGAATTTTATTTGTCTAATAATACAGTTTTTATTTTATTTTGTTTATGTTTTTGTAATGCCTATAAAACTGTTCTAAATTATTCTAAGTTATCGGTCTTATTTAAATCTTAATACATTTTCCTCATTTTATTGTAAATCGGCATAAATTTATGCTAAAATCTTTTGTCAAATCAGACCATCTTAAGAAACTAATTTTTTAATTTAATCCAGCTCAATACTTTATCTCTTTTTCATTTCTTTCGCTGTCTACCTGTCTTTATTTCTCTTTGTACCAATTCTACTCTAATCGAATCATCTTTTTATTTCGCTCTTCCCGCAACTTTCTTATTTTTGTGCTAATAAATTTCGAATAAAATGAAGAAAATAAGTGAGAAAGTGAGAAAGGAACAACAATTTTGGTGCTGGTGCATTTAGTGATTATTGCAAATTGCGAGTTGCAAGTGGCAAGTTGCATGTGGCATGTGGCATGGTGCAATAATGTCTGTTATTCAACTATTTATTTAGTTATTGCCGTCGTGTGTGCATTTTGTGGTGCAAAGTTCAAGTGTCTGGTGCTGCTGATGGTGCTCTTGTTGGTGGTGCGGGATCCACGTGATCCAATGCCCCAACAACATTTCCTTTTGGTGTGCATGTGTGTGTGTGTGTGTGTGTGTTAGTGTTACCTGTAATGGCGAGCGTTGTTGTTGTTGTTGCGGTTTTGGCATTACGTGAAGTTGTTGTAATTGTCGTTGCCAGAGCCGTTGTGGTGCCAGCCGTGGCTGCGGTCACCGCATGTTGCCCCCTCATTTCCCGTTGCACCTGGCCAGGGTTGCCACCTCGCTTCAAGGTGTGTGAATTGTTGTTGCTCAAGTTGTTCAGGGTGTTGCTGCTGCCGTTGGTGGTGGTATTAATGGTGGTGCTGGTGCTGGTGGTGGTGGTGGGCTGATTCGTTAGTTTGGCGGCACGTGCTGCGTGCTGGAGGTGGTTGCTGCTCTTGGCTGGCATTGGAGTCGCCTCAAGTGGTCCTGCTTTGGTTGCAACCGCATTAACCACACACACACACACACGCATACACACATACGCACACACATACAGCATGTTATGTGTCGTCAGTTCGTTGAGTTGCCGTTTAAATTGGGGAAGGGGTAGAGAAATTGTAATTAAGTTCGCATTGGCGTTGCGCTTTTTAATGGCTGAGTCAAAAAATTAACTTAGAAACAAACAAAAAACAACAGCAACAACCACGGAAATAGCAAAGACCCACATTGCCAAAGGTCACACACACACACACGCACACCCATAATTTAAATGCACTTTGTGGTGCATCTTTTTTTTTTTAGACTTTTTAGCAAAAGAGGAAAATGGGTCAGGAGGCAACGTGATCAGTAGAGTGGGTCAATTTGTATGGAGCAAAAATAAATTTTTTTCGATTTCAAGCGGTTGTCAAAATCGTAATCTACGACGAATTCTAAGAAGATTTGCCCAAGAAACCATGGGTCTAAAGTCAAAATCGAGCTTCCGACTTTTAGCGTGAAATATGGGAAATCGTATGAAAAGTCAAAAATTATCATAATTTCTCGTTAAAAATCGGAAGCTCGATTTTGACTTTAGACCCATGGTTTCTTGGGCAAAACTTCTTAGAATTCGTCGTAGATTACGATTTTGACAACCGCTTGAAATCGAAAAAATTGACCCACTCTAGTGATCAGTGTTCTTAGCCTTTGGAAAATGGAAAACCTTAATAGTATTTTCCAACGCAACGACTGTTTATTATGTGTATGTAGAAATATAGTTGTTAATTACAATTACCCTGCTATCAAGAATTTTTCAAACATTATGTCACATTATTTTTTTTTATTTTTGTTTTAAAGATTTTTAATTTGTGACTTTACTCTTTTCCAGGATTCGACTATAAAATCTGTCGAAAAATAAATCTTTTTGGACCTAAGTACTATCTAATGATATTGAGACCCATAACTAAGTTAACAGTTTACAAAGTGAAATATTTAATATGCATTGAAATTAATGTCAAACTAAAAACATCTCTCATTAACATTTAAATACTAAATTCTTTGGATACTACGAGTAATATATATTCAAGATATTCCAAATTGAATTTTTCCTTACTGTTTTTGAGCTTTTCAACAACATTTCCTTATATTCCAATATTATGAAACTTTCCAACAATTCACGTAGTTATTTTCATATTTCTTCAACCAATTTTCACTTTAAAGCATTTCTCTAATAAATAAATGCTTTTAAATTTCTAAAGTTGCTCAAAGTTACTATGGTTTTGTTTCTGGTTTGACTTGTGTAAGTCTTAATTCCCCACTTTGTAAAATTCCTGAGATTATATAAGGCTTTTGTGAGATTTTGCTTTTTATTTTCAGTTGGCTATTAAAATTTTCTGAGAAATGTGTGCTCATTGCCATTCCACTTTCGAATAATCCGTATTGTTTAAAGTGCCCTGACTAAGGTATTAGCTTAGATTCATCATTATAGTTGATGACTCGTGTGGAGCTTAAAGAGATAGTTGCCTAATCCTTAATCTTTTTAGGGGAACTCCATCAACTTAGCCCCTCAATTTTTGTTTCTTTTTCTCTATCTAGTTTAGTTTCC
Organism: Drosophila suboccidentalis; assembly: GCA_037043435.1. NCBI lineage: Eukaryota > Metazoa > Arthropoda > Insecta > Diptera > Drosophilidae > Drosophila > Drosophila suboccidentalis. The sequence continues at coordinate 135,547 of JBAMBK010002154.1, read as the reverse complement.
GTTTTTAATTGTCTTTGTTTGACAGGAGTCTGAAGTGGCGACCACTTGAAGGCCTGAAAGGACAACCGGAGTTTTTTTCGACAACAGTTTTATGACTTTCCGGTTGTGTTGCAATGTGAAGAATGTCGTTTGGCTTAAAGCCAATTAAAAATGGTGTCTGCCTGACGGCCTGAATGGCACAAAGGCACGACTAACGGTTTAATTCTCACTTAATTGGAATTACGCCGAAATGGATAGACTGCTGGCTACACTGTACTGGGTGGAGGACGCGCAGGAACCTCTTGCGAAACAGATAGTCGATTGGCTGGCTCGCTCTCTGATGATGTCATTTGGGTTGCCAAGGCGAGGACTCTAGCTGCTTATGCAGGACACACACACAGCAGCAAAGAATGGGGGAGGTGGAAAGTGGGAATCTGGCTGAGTCCTAGATTGACATGAAATGCAATTACGGCCAAATGCTGGACGAGCAGCAGCAACAAGAGGCGTCAAAATGGCCGCCATAAATCTGCGCATCCCCGAAAAATACGACGTCCAATGAAGGAGCTGAAATGCCACCTTCCATTTTCACCCCTGATTTCAGCCCTGCTTTCATGCCTTTGCTGCTGCCCACTACTTACACTCGCCATGATGTCCAGCGCTGGAGGGCAGCACTTGATAGCTGTCGCTATCGACGCCAATGGCACTTGTCACATGATATCCGTATCCATTCGAATGCCCGCCGTAGAGTCCTTGCGAGGATTGCGGCTGCTTTGGATATGGGTGCGAGTGCATCTCACCCTGTTGCATGTTCAGCTGCTCGTCGGGATCGTGCAACGCGGTCAGTGTGAGTTCCATGCCACCATCCAGCTGCTTGCTGTCCAGACTCCCAGTCGGATAATATGGCGGTGGTGGCGGCACCAATGTTGACTCGCCGTTTGCTGCAGCTCCTGCTGTTGTTGCATCTGTTGCTGTTGTTGCTGTTGTTGTTGCCGCAAGCGAGGCACGCGAGGCATCCACATCGTAGTCCTTGTTGTTCGTCCCACTGCTGCCGGCATTCGATGTGGTTGTGGCAGCCGCGGCTGCTTGCTTCTTTGCCGCATGCGTTCGCCGGCAGCGACAGAATGCGTAGAGCAGCGCGAGGAGCAGCACAAAGGCGAGTGCGGCTATGATGATGGCCACCAGGGCGGATGTGGCAAGGCCCGAGCTGTGCGGCATGTACGATTTACCAACTGCAAGAGAGCGACAAAGAGGTTGAATGGATTTGGACATTCATTGGGGCACTTCAAAGAGTGGCGATTTGTGGCAGAATCAGAGGATGGAATCGGATGCGAACTAGTTCCGATTCTATTAGCAGTGAAGCACAACTAGTTCATGGGAGAATATGTATGGAATGAGTGGCAGATGGAAAGAATTTCCATTTGTTGTATCTATAGGGAACTGAATCGATAAGCGAACTAGTTTATATGAGCAACTAAGCAATTATAATTGCAGGGAATGGAATCGGTAAGGAAAATGTACTTAACAACTGAACTACTAAAGGGAACTAGTTCATTATGTTCAAATGAGAAATCATGCATTGAAAGACTTCAAATAGACACGATTTTTAGTGGTTGCATGGAATAAATCGTTGAACTAGTTTCGAAATTCATGACTTAAAATTGTGTACATAACTATTTGAACTTGTTTCAAGCTCTAAATTGTAATAGTTCCAATTTCCTGTAGTTCTCTTTAAGCAAATATGAGGAACTAGTTCATTTGAATGATTCCTATTACTATTTACGAGTAAATATTAGGTTCATTTTTGAACTAGTTCAATAAATGTTCAGTGGTACTTACTTTCGGCATTTGCATAGGCTCCGCAGTGCTCATGGTTGGCCAGAAGACAGAGTTTCACCCTGACGACGGGACCTGGACCCGCTGTCTCCGCCAAGGCCATGGTGCGATCCTCCGCCAGTTGGCCATTTGAGGGATTCAGACTGCGTCCCGAGGTGGTTGCGGTGGTGTAGTGGGCGGTGCGGGCAATTTGATTGATGACCGCCTCCTTGAAGGTGGCCTCGCTGCCCGAGGGCAGCAGCGTGAGGGTCTCCACGATTTCCCACATGGGAACTGTGGCGTCTCGAGTGACCAAAGATTCGACGACGGCGATCAGGGAGAGACAAGTGGCGGCCACATTGATGCCCAGCACATGGGAGTTGGGATCGTAGCTGACGTGGAGTGGCGGCGGTATCTTGCTCACCTTTGTGGTGACCAAGATCTCGTTGGAATACCCGGAGGTTCCCTTTGCGTTTAGCGCATAAATCTTGAACATGTAACTCTGGTGCTGATCCAGGGGCGCCAACTTGCAGGGATTCTCCCGGAAGCAGTTGAACTCGATCCATTCGTGGGCGCCCACCTGGGATGAGGAGCTGCTCACCTGATAACTGGGCGTGAAGGCGTGGCCGGAGCAGTCGGAGAGCAACTGTTCCCTCGGAGTGGGAACCCGACGATAGCTCACCAAATACTTGGTGCTCATCAATCCGCCATTGAATCCGGGCTGCCAACTCAGCACGGCATAATTGTGGGCCACCTCGATGACCTTCAATGAGGTGGGTTTCTCGGGCGCCCCCTTGGGCTGCAGTCGGATCTGAGTGCGAATTGTGTCCAGGGGATTCACAGCTCGACAGGCGTACTCCCCATAATCCGAGTGCTGCAAGTGGGCAATCCTCAAGATGGAAGTATAAATGTCATTATTCTCCATCCTAGTGCTGATCTCGTAGTGTCCGTCGGAGGACATGGTCAGGGGCGAGGGATTGTTGCCGAATTGCCACTGGAACTCCGGCTTGGGATAGGCTTGCACCTTGCAGACCACCTCGGCGGATTCCCTCACATCGTAGGCCACCTTGTTGTACTGATGGAGCACAATCGGTTCGTGTTCAATCCGCAGGTGCATCGAGGAATTCGCCGAGTTCACGTCGTTCTCGTAGAGACACGTGAAGAGTCCCCGATCCCCGGGCAGCAGTTGGTTGCCATTGGGACGCGCCTTGCCACGGAATCGCAGTACGCTCTGGACGGTAACAACGCCACCGCCTGCGTCCGCGGGCGTGGTCCTAATCTCGTAGAGCTTGCGAGCGGGCAGAATCTCCGTGCCGTCCTTGACCCAACGGATCTGTGGTGCCGGCTTCGCCTTGGCACTGCAGGTGACCGCATAGTCCACATCCCCGACCCGACGGGTCATGTGCTGCTGCAGCTTGGCCAGAAACTGTGGCGGCTGATGCACCTCCAGCACAATGGTGGCCATCTTGCCAATGCCCAGCTCGTTGACCGCATGACAATGGTATCTGCCCTCACTCCCGAGATGGGCCTTCGGTATGGAGTACTGTGGTCCCTGGGCCAGAATCTTCTGGGTGTTGCCCACCTCCCCGTCCATGTCGCGGAACCAGCGATACTGTGGCACTGGCCAGCCCGGAGGATTCGCCGAGCAGCTGAGGGTCACCCCGTTGCCCACATGCACCACGGGCTTGTTGGGCGTAATGTAGGCCTGGCCAGGACGATGACGCACCAGAAGGGCGACCGTGGAGTTGCCCACACCCTCGATGCGCTTCGAGTTGAAGGGTTGCATGAGATTCACGGAGCGACAAATGTAGTTTCCCGCATGCTCCGCCCGCACCGAGACGAGGGTCAAGAGTTCACCCGTATAGCGGAAGTCTGGAGCTCCCTCCTTCAGCCACTCGATGGCAATCGGCGGTGGATTCGCGGTGACATTGCAACGGACCAACACCGTTTCCCCCTCCTCGGCCTCGTGGGTCTTGGACTCGATGCTGACGATCGGGGGATAGAGCACGTCCAGCTGAATATCCTTCTCTCCGGTCTTGCCCAGCCCGTTGTCCGCACTGCAGGTGTACTTGCCGGCATGGTGGCGACTCACCCGGTAGATCGTGTGACTGGGCGTGGCACTCACATATTGCCCGTTGCGTGACCAACGGACATTCGACACCGTCGGCTTGGCGTCCACTCGGCAATCCAGCTTGGCAATGTGATCGCGCTCGATGCGCAGTGGGTTCTGTGGTCCCACCTCCACTCGTGGATAATCTGCAACAAAAGACGGTGGTCAGCAAGGGTTAAGGATGTTGTTGGGGGGTTAAGCGAGGCTTTCTTCAGTTGCGCATACAAATAGCCAATTAAATGGGCAAGTTTGCTGCAATGGCCCATTAGCTTGCCAATAACCATTTTCAATTACACAGGCAGGACCTGCAGGACATTCAGGACATTGACGAGCAGCGTGACCCATCGACATTTTTAAATAATACCAGTCTGAGGTGTAACAGCCGCAGCAACTAGCAAATGGCCGAGGCCCCTTTGGCTATTATAACAAGTGCTTTGTGCCCCAGCACGGCACAGTGGGAACAAACTCATAAGTTTTCTCTGAAAATTTAAAGTCAAGTCAAGTTAATGACTTTGGAAAGACTTTTTAACATACAGCACAAATGAAATTGAAACGCATATTCTAAAATTATTATAAATACTTTGAATTTTAAACGAATAAAATATTTTTTTGATTAATTTCGTACTTGAATGGCGATAAAATTCTTTATATTAGATTGCTTGAAAACAAACTGAGTATGAAAAAAATACTCAATGTTGCGGAAAGATCAAATTATATCAATAACATTATGATAAAAGCAGTTTTTAGAAGTAATTTTAAAAATATTACAATTAATAAATTTATTATTTTACATCATGAAATGAATAATTGCTGAATTAAACAAAAACATTTTATGGTATATTTTAAAAAAATAAAAGCTGATATGAAATAATGGTATTTTACTGAAATGACATAACAATTAAAAATATATAGAAAAACCTATTAGAAAATTTTTATTAATTTAAGGCTTCAACCCACTGTGCAATGGGCCATTTTGCTTAACTGGCCAGCTATGAACCATGGGTTTTTGTTCGCTTTAAATAGGTTCTTTTTTGGGGTCCGTTTGCCACTTGGCTGGTTAGGGAAGCGTAAGGCATAACAGCTCCTAACTATAGCTGTTGTCGTTGTTTCGGTTGTTGTCGTTGTTGTTGTTGTTGTTGTTGTTGTTGTTGCTGTTGTCGTAGTTGTTGTTTTTGTTATTGCAGTACCAATTAACTTTCAAATACTTGACTTTAATCACCGACTGACTGACCAAATGCCCAAATGCCCATTGTTAAACTCAGCTGACTTTGTTGTTGTACTCGTTGTTGTTATTGTAATCATTATCGTTGTTGTGGTTGTTGTTATTGTTGTTGTTGTTGCTGTTGTTCTAAACGGCCAAGAATCGAGGGAATTTTTTAAGCGGGACCAAAAAGTTGCGTTGTTCGAGACCCAATTACGAGGCAACCAGCACATTAAAGCCTATGCCAGTGTGTGTTGGTGTGTGTGCGTGTGTATTAAGTGTGTTCTGGTGTGTGTAATTATAAAATAAAATTTAATGAGCAGCGCTTGTCAGCGGGCTGAAAAAAAAGAACGGGTCCAGTTTACATTTCAACACAAGCTGACTGCTGCAGGTAACTCCCCTCTCTCTCTCTGCCCCCTCTGTCTCCATCTCGCTCACCCCTTAGGTACTTTCATGCCCAGCCAGCCATGCAGTTTCACGCTGAAGAGTGTTGCTGCCACACCCATCTAGCCCAGTCCCTTGCCACAAAACTTGCTGACATTTGCCATGAAGTTGACTACGCGATTTTTCCCCTTTACTCATTTTTTAAAATACATATATTATTTTCTTTCTTTTCTTTTTTTAGATTTCTTGTTATGTTCTTATGCTGCTGCTGCAGGTATCATGATTTTGACACCATCTTCGTGAAGTTACGCGCAGAAGACAGCTGGGAGCTTATCATGGCTTAAAAACTACTTATGAAGTAGTTATCTAATGGGATCTAGTCTTTAAAAATATTTTAAAAAATATGTAAAAACTTGGCTTAAAAGTGAAATACATTGACTGGCATCTAGGGATGAAACAAGCTCAAGTTTGAAAGCTATTTAAAAGACACATTATAATTTAAGTAATAGAAAACTGAGCAAGTTTTTAGCATAAATTAAATATTTTCACAAAATTCCCTTAATACTAGTAATAGAAAAGGGTTTGTTTTGTATTGTTAAGTTTAAATAAAATAATTTTAAACAGATTTTATTTCAAAATATAGGATTCGAAATGTATTAGATGAATATTATTTTTGTTTGAGATCTTTTTTATGAAAGTTTACAAAAATTTAAATTTGGTTATCATTTTGTATACATTTTGAATGAAACAGATAAAATAATAAAATAACGTGAATTAAAAAAAAAAGAGTACAAAATTGAACTAGAACTTATAGGTAAATACGTAATAATTCGCATTGAGTGGTTATCTTGTTGCATAAAGGACATTTGTTTGTATATCGCACTGCGGATTCGATGCAGGTCCTGCAGAAAATGTGTCCACAATGCGTTGTGCAGGGTTCACGCTGACGCACGATTTCCATGCACACTGGACATGTGTAAATATCTTCCGGATCAACCTCGATCACTTGGCTCGATCTCCCACCTCTGGCATGGCAACAAGAACTCTCCGAACAACGTGGCGGCGAGCATAAATCAATTACAGCTTCAGGTGCAATAAATCGTGATGCTCTGATACGTGAACTACCATCAACATCACAGTTGGTAAGATCAATTGGTTGGCCGATGTCATTCGAACGGCGATTGCGCTGAGCACCGACGACTCTTTGAGGCGAAGCGACGCCTCCTCCACTAACAGTTTCAATCAGCGACTCACTCAACATGATAATCAGATAATTAATTTATTTTAGAAAGGAGATTAGAAAACTTAATTTATGTATTTGAAATAATTTTATCAGTTTGTTATTTTGTCAACGCTTGAAATGTGACGTTGAATTCAATGTACTTTGATAAATCAAGAAGAAAACTCGAAAAGTACAGGGTATCATCCAGTTGGCTACGGTCCACTTTAAGGCACTTTTTAAATAAGTTAGCAGGTCGCTGCTGAATGTTCACATGCATGTTGCCACGCCCCGCCACGAACGCCCCCCTGGAACGCAGCGCATTGTGATTTTATGACTGGCTACATTAGTGCCATGAAATATGCGTCGCCTGCACCTGCAACAAGCCACCAAGTTGCCACCTCAACTCACCCCCATGCCACATACATATACATATATATGTAGTACACAAAATTCTCATACTCTCCACCGTGTGTATGATTGTGAACCTCGTTACACGACCCAAACGAGGCTCTGGCTTCCGGCTAGGCAGCGTTAAATAAAACTGAGCGTTGCTCATACGCCGCGTGGTCGTTACTTATGCCCGTTGGCCATTTTGCAGCGAAATTAAATTATTTAACCCGGAACTGGGCCGAGCCCCTCGTTATTAATGCCGTTGCTTGTCGTTGTTGTTGTTGTTGTTGACGTTGTTGCGGTTGCTGCCTGCAGGATGTATCACACAACTGCTCGGAGTTATTTTAATGAGTTGAGTTTGCATTTGCTTAAAGCTGCAACAGCTTCAACTCCGTCTCCTCCATTTGTTTGGCTTTGCCATTATCCCTACCTCGTTTTGGCCAAATTGAAAAGTTGCTGCAACAACGACAACAAGCGGCAGATTCAGCGTCAACAGCAGGAGTTGCAACTGAATCCTGTGAGCAGGAGCAGCAGCAGGAACAGAAGCAGGAGCAGGAGCAGGAGCAGGAGCAGGAACAGCTGCTGTCGCGTACGTGTCACACAACACGTCACGTGACTTCCGTTGCGCGTGCTTGCAACACCTACTCACCAACTACATACAGACACACACGCCACATGTCGTATGCCCCATTATGGGGCAGTCAAACGGCAAAATAAATATCGAAACTACATTTGCAATGATTTGGGCTTAAACATTTCAATAAAGCTTTTACGTTGTCAACAATATTGAACTTTTTTTCTATTATTAACTAAATAACAATTAACATCGGAGAATTTCCATAATAAAATAATAAAAATGCTTAATTGAAGTTAAATGGACTGGAATTTATGCTTTAAACAGGTTTAATAGAGCTGCCAGAAAGCTGAATTAATTATTTAAAATTATTATGGAATTTGTTGACTATATTTAGAAATATTTTAAAGTAAATAAGCACTTGGAATTATTGTTAAGTAGGATTAAATATAAGATTGAATGACAAAGAAAAATATGTGGATATTTAAACAGTAAGAAATGAATACAATTTCAGATATTGAGGGATATTGAGGGAAATTTACATAAAGCGTTAAAAGTCAGAATTTGACACTAGAATTGATGTTACTCTCGACATTTTCGATATAGTTACATATACGACTCTTTAAAAACTCTTCATTGAGTGGCAACTCTAGAGAAAACTGTGAAAAAGACATGAACAAAATAGACAACGCTTCACAAACATATATGAGCACAGAGTTTTTCAATGGATGTCCGAATATTTTTATTGCACAATTGTTGACAAGCTTGTGGCCGGCTTCTGTTGACAGGCTGCTGCCACCCCAAAAAGCCCAAACCCAAAATTCAGAGACAAACTGAAATCCACTTCCCCTTTTCTACCTCCCCCAATGCATTAATTCCCCTCCGCCGCGCTGTGTGAATGTTTATCCTTCGTTTGCAATTGCTTATAAAAAGTGTTGCCTACTTTTTTGGGCTGCAGCTCGTGAATTGGTTGCGGAAGGGGGAGCTTCTGTGTTCATTGGTCCATAGGTGTCATATGTATGGCCATTGAAATTAATTGAATTGGCTGCGCATTGTAACAGTCGCAGCTACAACGACAACAACAACAACAACAACAGCAACTACGAGAAATACAACAAAACTTTTGCTCTGCACTTGCGGTTGCACACAATCCTGATGTACATAGTTGGTTGGGTGGCGCCACAAGTTAATTGAAAGCGGGCAGCAATTAATTTGCTTTGTCACAAAAGCTGTTAAGCTTCCCTCTCCCCAAACCCTCTCCCCCTTCATCAACTTTGTGTCACTTTGAGCTGTAAAGAAAAATATTTTTATATCTTTTATGTAGATAATTTACGATTTAGCGACTTAAGCTGCAGCTTAAAGCTGATGATGAAGTTAACACAAACTGTTCTCAGGTAGCTGAGATTCCCGTTAAAGGCGTCCAAAATGCTGCATATATTAAGCAGTGTCCTGTGCAAGGAACACCAAAACAGTCCCGCGGCAGAAAAGCAAAACTTCAAATCAGCTTAAGGAAAACTGAGAAAAAGCCCGAAAAGCAAAAGCCAAATCTTAAAGCATAACAATCGAAACAGGATATACGAGAAACTCAAGGAGGTTGAGACACAATACAAGGAACTTGAAGCTTGACTCCAGAAATTTTCTGCAACTTTTGGCAACGGCATTTTCTTTTGTGGTTCGGTTTCCCGTTGCTGGCTATGCAAATGTCCTGGCTGCAGGGCCGTTTGCCTGGCAAAGACTTGACTCGTTGCTGGACAGGATTGCCAGGGATGCCAACACTGACACTAATTGCAATTGTGTGGGGCATTAGCACGTGTCTGTATCGTTCCCAATGGCAATATACTAGGGCTCCTTCTACCATCTATAGCACTACCATCTGTCTGGGCAAAAAGCATTTCGTACAGATATTTCGTCCTTTGCTTTTTTGGCACTTTGCCTCTTGGCTTTTGGCAACGGCATAATCAAAAAGGACAAGCCGCAGAGCCGCTCCAGGCTCCAAGCTCCAACGGCTCCGATATTGGCAAGCAATAACAACCGAGACGGCAACTCAAAAAACATTTGCTATAGTTGTCGTTGTCGTTGTCGTTGTTGTGCTACCTCAGGGATGTAAGCCAACAATTTCGTTTGTCAAGGTGTCGTGCAGTTAATGTACAGTGGTAGAAAAACGTGCAAGCGCAGCACACAAATTTCAATTGATTTTTTTGATTTTTCAATAAAATCAACTATATAAAAAAGCTATCAAAATTAAATTTGGTATGTATAATATTAATTATTCTTAACGAGATATAAATAAAAATGTATTTTGAAATTTAACTTTCACTCCAGCTTTTTACCACGCCACCGTTGTCCATGGACTCTCCTATTAATACAGTGTATGCAAATTGATCACCCACACACACACATACAAAGGCACTCATGTTAGGCCTCCACAGTGGGTTCTGTTACTGCGTGCCAAATTGATAACAGCTTGCTGAGCTGCTCTTACACATGCACACACTTATGCTCAACCCTCACTCCAGCTCGCCTAATTGGTGTCAGCTTGCTCTGCTGCTCTTGTGCTCTCTAAGCACACACTTGGCTTCCACTTCTCTCATTTTGCATAGCCTTCGTGCTTAGTCTTCACTGCACTGCTCTGCGGACTCTAAATAGCTTTTACTGTTTTCACACAGACTTCTTCACTGTGGATCAGCTGCACTACGATCCACTTGACTTCAGAAGCCTCAAGAGTTTTCAAGAGCTTTCTCTGAACTGTCTTGGTATATTCTTATCTCAATATTTCTTTAACAATATGTAATTAACAAAAATGATAATTTGTGAGTGTGTATAAGGCTACAAACTAAGAAGTTTTACAGGGTATTCTCATTTACATTTAAATTTACCTAACAAACACAAAGAGTTCCGCAACTTGAGCTAAGTGATATCACAAATCTGTGAGCTATCGATAATTGAGCGATTATCGTTGCGTATACGAGTAATCGAATCAAGTTTTCTTAGCAAATATTTGTGGAGAAAAGGATGCGCCGAAAGGATTTCGAATTGAAGTCGCATTTGCATTCGTATTGGGCGACTGCTGTCGGTTTGGTTTTGAGCCAAGGCATTTCACGCTAATGCGCATTATTGTCAGAGACGATGTTCCTGCATTTGCATGCCACCTGAGTAGGTGATGTTCTCTCCTTTCGTCCTTCCCTCCTCACGTTGCACACACCTTGGTGGCAGTGGCATCTCTTGCCTTTTTTATTCAAATTGAAATGTCTTTTCAACGGCTTTGCTTTCCACTTCAGCAGGCCACGACACATGAGTCCTGTTTGTCTTCGTCGCCAGCGACTTTTTGGCCAAGGACTCGAGCAAGGAGGCAAAGCCAAATGGAGGCAAGGCTTATTACGTGAGCTGCATGCAACTGCACAAAAGTCACGTGCCATGTAGCAACACTCATACACTCACACACACCAACGCACCTATGCATTTCGCGGTGTGGCAGCTGAAAATATGTGGAAACGTGCCTCGTGTGTGTGTCGGCTTCCAAAACTGTGCCAAGTTGACAGCGCCACGTGTCGCTTTTACTATTAGCCTTTGTTGCTGTTGCTGTTGTTGTTGTTGTTGTTGTTGATGTTGTTGTTATCTCTGTTGGCTATGCATGGCCACGTTGCGTATGCGCAATTTGCAGGCCCGGCTTTCAGTGGCTCGTCTCTAATTTCACTTTTGCTTATCATATTAGCTGCGGTGCGCTCAAAAGTATGCAACATCATTTGATTGCTGTCAAAGAGCAAATTGTAATAATTTCATTTGGGATTTTCGCACGTTATAAAACACTCAGCACTCGATGATGACGCCGACACTGATGTTGACGACATGACGCATTGGGAGTTTATTTTTGAAACGGCAGCGCATATTGTTTTTTTTGTTTTTGCATTTTCTACTACTTCCACTTTATTTCTATTTCTATTTTTCTTTTTTTTTTTCTGCAGAATTTTTGGCAACGCTGCCGCCTCGCTGGGGCATAAATCAATCAAATGCAGGCACAACACGCAGCGCACACAAAGAGCAACATCAACATCAACAGCGACGTGGCATGTCCGTGTGAACAAGGGGTTAGTGGGGGAGAGAGAGGAGCAGAGAGGGATGGGGGATGGGGGATGGGGGCACACGTCTCACATGCAAGGAATCACATTGGCAAGAATCCATGCAAACATTTTCAATTAAAAATTGCTCTGCCATTTGTCAGCTCTCTTGCTTTCTGTTCGTGTGCGTGCGAGTGGGATAGCCAGCATCATTCTATCTCTGTCTGTCGCTCTTACTGTTGCTGCTGTCTAATGTTGCCAATTGCTTATCCATCACAATCAGAGAGTCAAGCATTAAGACTGCAGGACAACGTCGTCTTTGGCTTCCATTCGCATTCATATCTGTCTTTCAATTCCAATGCTTGTCAAACTGCACAATACTGCCAAACTGTGCCCTCAATTTTATGGTATTAGGCAGCAGGATTAAGCTCTTTGGATTTCAATTTTTAATTGAATTTTGTGTAAATCGAACAATAAACTTTTTTCAATTTGAGATGATTATTTTTACAGATAGAATTTTCATAAATTGAGAAGAGTTTATTTTTCCAAATATGTATCAAATTTCATTTATTTTCATAAACTTCTTTAATTTGATATGCAGTAGATGAAATTACTCAATCCCAAATTGATAAATGACGCAAAAATTAAATTTTAATTCCGAGAAAAATGGAATTCTTAGAAACATATCAATTCTGACTATAAAATTGAATTCAGGACATTTCTAAACAAATAATTAAATTAAGAGCGCATTTTAAAGTCATGTTAACATCACAATAACATTGAAATATTGGACAAATATTTATTAATGTATTTTCATTAATCTCGCCTAACATTATTTATCATAATAACTTCCAACTTTCACTTCATTACAAACACTTTATTGCACCTATTGTCTGCACAATGACTCTCAAACTGTAGCAGGAGTTGGAAATGTTTTACTGCTTAGAAGTCTTTTTTGGCCTGGAGGCCATTGCGATGCGCTCTAAATTCAATTGTTGTTAAACGTCTCGGACAGGTTGTTGGGTCCCTGCTGGCCTGTTGGCCCATGTGGCCAGAATGGGCCACATTTTGGCTTCCAGCTAAATGCACCTTGGAGGCACTTTTGACTTTGGCTCATGGCCCAACACACATTATATGGGCCACGTTTTATATTCTTCTGCCTTTTATTTGCCGCTGTGGCCTATGCTGGCTATGCTGCTAATGGATTTTAAATGAGCATCATAAATACTAAACCCAAAATTGCTACCCTTCCCAGAGTCCCGCACACACACACACACATTTGTGCTTGGTTCTCCTACTCTTACAGCTCGAGGAGTCTCCATCCGGCAACATCAAGTCGCCTTCCTCCTCTGTTGTAACTTGGTCTGCGACTCAACTTCTCTGCACTTCGTTTCTTCATATTCTTCTGCCACTTGCTTGTTGTCATTTATTCTTGTTTTCCGTTGTCTGTTGTGCTATTTGCTATGTTTGTGCCTTCTTCATTTCATTTCGTTTTACACAAATGTTTGTGTGAGTGTATGTGTGTCTTTGTGTGTGTGTGTGTAATACCTTTTTATGCCGCTTAAGTGGGCATTAAAATTTGTCATTAAGTTTGTAACGCTTCAAAGGATTATTTTCTAAGTACGTTTAATTTGCATAATTCTCTCGAACTTCATATAGGCTTTTACTTTTCTTTCTTGTCTCTTTGAAGCTGATTTGCGTTGATCTGCTTTTGTGTCTTATCTTTAACAACAAATTTTTATTTTAATAAGTCTTTCTTGGAAACGTAATATTATTTCATCACATTCCATTTAATACTCGCTTATTTCTGTTGTAAATTTAAAATTTTACAATGTTTTTAAAATTAAAGCTGTTTAATTTAAATTTATTTCTTTTGACTGCTTTTAGAAAAATAACTCTAGAAATAATTAATGTATAATATGACAAGTCAAGTTTATTATAATTTATTAATATCGCAAAGAAAATGCGAGTTTCTAGTAACTTTTAAGTTTCTTCTTCACCCTTCAGTCTCTCTAAATTTGATAGCTAAAATCATAGTTAGGATAATTTAGCAGTATCATGTCGAAATAGTTTTATATTTCCCCGAAATATTTTTACTTTTATATTATGTATATATTATAAATTTATTTATTTGGATTTTTTAAGGGTATTCAGTTTGTGATGTGATTGCAGCGTCACATGTTTTGGCTGTTGTTAGACTTTTTCTTGGTTTGTTGTCTGGGTTTTTATTCCGTTTGCTGTGCCAAATAGCAAAGACTATAAATATTTGTTACGCTGACGTTACGAGTTCGCTGCATGTGACACACACACACACCACACACACACACAGCACAGACACACACGCACATATGTATATTGTTGAGGTTGTTGTTCTTGTTGTTGTTGTCTGTCTACTTTTGCGGCTACAAATCCGGCGTGTATAAAAATGACTGCAATTTATGTTTTCCTATGAATATATTTGCGCTCTCTCTCTCTCTCTCTTCCTCTCTCTGTGTCTCCCTCTCCCTCTCTATGGCTCTGCCAGTGAATCGCGAAATCTTGTTACTTGTCAGTTATTTTTTCGCTACCTTTTTCACACCACAAAGAGAACAACGGTTGTCTGTAGCTAACTGTAACTCTATTTGATTGCATAAATTTCATGCAGATTTTATATGTTGTCGTTTTTAGTGATTTTTATTATTAAATGCAGCTAACGTGACAAGTTTATTGCGCATACGCAGCGTGGCCCATTCAAATGAAATTTAATATTGGTAAAAATGGTTAAAATGCTTGCAACGGTTGCCATGTGTACAACACCTCCCATTCTCCCTTTATTATTTCTCTCTCTTTCTCTCCCTTCTATATTACCCTCTCGCCTAGAAGACTTGTCAGCTAATATGACAGCTTGAGACTTGAGCTTGCCTATGGAACAGGATCCAACGAAGCTCCTTGTGCTCTGGAAACCAATAACTAACAATCAAGTAGTGTACTTTATGTGTGTGTGTGTGTGTGTTTACGTGTGTGTTTGAGCGGGTGTATATGTGTGTGTGTGTCTCTTTTAGCCAGACACTTTATGGGTCTGCCATGTACGCGGCTTCTGGGTCACGTTGATCATGTGACAACTGGACAGCAACATTTGTTCAACAAACTGCTGCATTTAATTACAAAAACTGACAATAGGAAAAAACGTGAAGACAACAAAGAAAAACTGGACGAGGACAAGTGCAATAAAGCGCACTTTAAATGCCCTTCTTTCGTAAATGGAAAGACGTTGGAAAATATGCTCACAAACTTATTATAGTTAATGTATTATTCGAGACAAACGATAAATGTTTTAATACTATTAAACGATAGAAAAATACTGCCAGAAATAGAGTAAAAATATATAAATAAATAGTCATGTGAATTTTACAATGGAAATAACTGGCATTAAGATGTAAGCAAATACCAGATAATATTTGAGATTCTTAAATACAACTTATGTATTAACTAAATTCTGAGCTATTCTCCACACTTTACTTTGGAATGTTTTCTCTATAAATGTGAATAAAAAAATTCGTCATTGAATTCGATTTAACGTTGTTTGTCTATATTTCTGGAAGATCCAAAATGTTAGAGATTTTAAAGATTTTGATGTAGGATGCTTATACTTAACTTATTATTATAGAAATAATAATTAATATCTAAAAAAAATAAATAAAATCTTTTGATTTAGAAAAACTACATATACACAAGTGTGAAGATCAGTTGTGCTTTATCTCTATGTATCATTATTACTTATCTCTTCATTGTCATATATTTAATAGGGCATTTTCTGGCAATATTTTACAAACTTTAAAAGCAACACTTAATTCTTCTGCAGTTTTGCCTAAACAAAAACTGTTTGGCATACATTAAAAGTGGAAAAGCCGCTCAAATTAATCGTGGGTCAAGTCATAAATTTCTGGTTTGTGGCAAGTGTTTTTTCCCCATTTTCTCTTCCTTTTATTATTATTTTTTTTGGCGCAATTCCATAACCGTTTGAGGAGAATTCCCCCCCTCCCCAGATGGGTTCAAGTTGTATACTCACAGTTGACGTTGAGGGCAACGCTGGTCTCCAGCGAGTGTCCCTCGGGCATGGCTCGATTCCAAACGACGCATTTGTACTTGGCACCATCATCGGCCCTTCTGGGCAGTATCTGCAGCGTGGCATTCGTGTAGTGGTTCTTGGAGCCGCCCTTCAGAGCATATGACTGCAATGGCACATTGCTGCCCTCTCGGAACCAGCTGCAATCCAAAGGAGCCGCAAAAA
Organism: Drosophila suboccidentalis; assembly: GCA_037043435.1. Classification (NCBI taxonomy): domain Eukaryota; kingdom Metazoa; phylum Arthropoda; class Insecta; order Diptera; family Drosophilidae; genus Drosophila; species Drosophila suboccidentalis. The sequence goes on along the minus strand of JBAMBK010002154.1, from coordinate 119,550 downwards.
ACAAAATTGGAGAGTAAAGTGAGAGACAGCGATTTAGTGCCGAAAAATAATACAAAAAAAGCACAGAACAGAAAATAAACCATGTGCCGGCTGGGATTATTAATGAAGGCGACCAGTTAAGTGATTTACTTGCTGCCGGATGTGCTTTAACTGTCGCTGACCACAGCACCGACGACAGCTGACCCCAAAAATATATATTTAAAAAAAAGCACAGACTAAACTTGTTTATTTCGACAATCCGAAGTTGAAATACCCTGAGGCGCAGAATAGTTATTAAGTGAAATTGAATTGCTTATGAAAGAAAAAATATTAAGAGGTATTTTTCATGGTTGATCTTATTATTGGTCGTAGGTAATAAGTATTCTACTAATTGATATATTTATACTGTGGGTTAGTAAAATTTACTCAGGTGTGAAAGATATTTATAGATAGACAGATCTATTGATTTATTTTTTGATACGCTAAAGATCTAATAATATCCACGCCTAGAGGTATAAAACTTAAAGATAAATAATATGAAATAACATCAAATGTCATGTGAAGCCCTAGAAATCGGCTTAGATCTATCGATTACACAATTAAGATAAATTAATTTTATTTTGGTTTGATTGGGCTTTTCTAGTCTTACTGAAATTCGATCATTTTAAATACCCCCATAGCATTTACATATAACTTTTTTCATTTTAAGCTTAATTTATTTTGTTAACTAAAATTGTTTAACTTTTAATTTTAATGTAAATTGATGTGTCGGCTGCTTTTACCTTGACAGTAAATATGTATATAACGAAATAAATAAATAATTTAATAAATATTGCCAATCAAATTAGCTTCCATTCAATGCATTACATATTTGATGAGAAAATGCATGCAACCCCTTAAAGGTGAGTTCCTCTCGGAATGGTGTGCATCATTAACAATGAGAACTTACGTTATCATGGGATCCGGAGAGCCGCCAATGCTGCTGCAGGTGAGCTCGAGGGGCTTCTCCTCGGTGGCGACCGCAATGTTGCCGGGTGTTACCATCGGCGGATGTGGAGCCGTCAGCACGGTCACATTGTAAAACTCCTGGTGCACATCGGCGCCGGTGCCTTTGGCCTTGATGCGACACTCGAACCGTCCGTTGTCCCGATTATAGGAGGTGTTCTTAATTTGCAGATCGTAAACGCCACGGCCTGGCCGAAAATCAAGTCTGGAAAATAAAAAACACCAAAAAAAAAAACATACAATTAACCGTGGTACGAGTGCAATTTATAAGGGCGCAAAAGTAGACCGCATAAAAATATCAACAAAACTTTTTTTCTGTACTTTATGTAAATTAACTGCGGCCATACTTTGTTAATTTACATAGCCTAAGTTAAGTGAGTTCATATTTATTATAGGTACTTCCGTACAATGTACAGACGTATTGCTCTAATGCGCGTCTATACCTAGGATTTTGGTAGAGCATATTAGTTTGAAGAGACAACATGTTACATTTTCCTTAGAATAATTAGAAAAATAATTATGTTTCCCTAAACGAAATGAATATAAAATATTATATAATATAAAGAAAAGGTTTAAGCGTAATTATTCTTTCTAATTTTTAGAGATATTTTAAAAGAAAATTCAAATCAATTGAATATAAATTTTAATTCATTTTGGGAGTGTGTCAAAAATAGAAAAACTTATAATACAAGTAAAAAATATATATATAAAAAACAGTTCATTACATTTTAATAGAATTGTATCTCACCTAAGGGAATTTGTATTTCAATTATAATAATAGGAGATTTTTATAGGTCGTATAGGAAAAGTATCTTGAAACTTTCCAAATATTGAAATAAAATCATATGCAAAGACAGCAATAATTAAGTTTATTTTCAGTATATTAAGATTGTCTGTTTTTTCTAAATATTCGGGGGTGCCACAGAAATCGCTTTCGCTTGAATTTCACTTAAATTTCATACAAATTCCAGTGAAATTCAAGCGAAAGCGATTTCTGTGGCACCCCCGAATAAGTAAGTTTTCTTTAAAACAGTGTGTTCATTTCATTATTAACCTATCAGGTAATCGCAGAGCATTCCCAAGTCCACAAAGATTCATCAGACTTTTCTGTTTCTCTGCAATGATTATCCCAACAGCTTGTAGCTCATTTATTGTTGTTTCTCTTTTCTCTTTTGTTGTTTTTCGTTCAGTATTTCTTATTTTGTTGCTTTAGCTTTGCGTGGACCTTTTGGTGTGTTTTTTTTTCATTTGTTTATCTGAAGCAAGCTTAAGGGGAATGTGATGCGAGAGGCCGCGAAATAAAATGAAAAATGCTCATGGCAAATTAAGCGTCGAACTCATTTTTGTGAATTTATTAGCTTAATTTTTGGGCGGCTTTCTACGGTTGCCATGGCAGGGTATCATTACATTTTGATTAATTTAACATCTTTCTTTCCGTTATTTCTTCTTTTTTTGCTTTCCTCTCGCTGGCTACCTGGGAATATAAAGTCAAGACGTGTAGACCAAAAAATAGGGTGAGTTTTCTTAGGTGAAACCCAATCAAGCGTAATGGCTCTGTAACTGTTGAATACTTTGAGGTATAAAGGAAAATGCTTTTAGTGCATATGCAGACCTACAAGTCTTTCTGATATATATTTCTACTCTTCGCACTCCCTCTCTCTTTAGTTTTCCCTTCCAGTTTTCCATCTTCAACTGCTGCTCGGCATTTTCTTCATCAACGTCATTTTCATTTATTTAGCTACGCCGCCGGAACGCTTTGTGTTTAAGTTTTAATTTCTCATGATGAGATTTTTTCTCAAGGATGTTGGGGTTTCTGCACTAGGCGAATGTACATGTGTGTGTGTGTGCATGTGTGTGTGGATGGGGCATAAATCATGCACTCGACATTATTAAAGTAGATCTTATAAACTTCTTGAGTGCATATGCAACCCAAAGCGAGAAACTTTTTAAATAAAATTTCAATTTTGATAACTTTTATGGCAATTGCGACTATGTCTTCTAGGCGAGGGGTAGTTGAATAAAGAGGGGTAGCATTGGGGAACGATTGAGTAAGACATGTGTGCGTGTGTGTGGGTCTGTGTGTACTTGCAAATGCGGCGCATTTCCGTTGTGCTAGCTCAAATAGCATTTTGGGGTTCTGTTTTCAGTTTGCTGTTTCCAGTTTTCAGTTTTCAGTTTTCACTTTTTGGCCCGGCCCAAGGAAATGGCTGCATTTTTACCGTTGCCAGAGATTTTTGCGCTGCATTTCCGGCTCTGACTTTTACGAGGCTGCATCTTGAGTTTGTTCTCTTTGAGTGTGTGTGTGTGTGTGTGTGAGAGTGTGTGTGTCGAGTGCTGCAGCTCAAGCGAAGCACATAATTGCCTCTGCCTGGTGCATGCTGCGAGCTCGCTGCCTGCTGCCTTCTGCCTGCTGCTTCACGTCCTCATATCCTTGTGTCCTTGCCCAGGCGGGGGCCCAAAAAGGAATTTCTAATGTGAAAATAAGTGCTGCCTCCGTTATTATGTTGCATCGTCGCAGGACTTATGCAAAACAGTCGCAGAATTGTTATGCAAATTGCAGCCAATTACATGGCAAATGCCTGCCTGCCTCTGCTTCTGACTCTGCCCCACTTCTCCCTTACACTTCAACCCCTATTGCTCACTCCACTATCTGTGGCAAAGTACTTCTCATATATGAAAAATTGCCATTGAATAACTACACTGAACTGCACACATTTTGCGGTTCTGATTGATTTTGATGCTTCGGCATCAGCGAGCTTTTACATAACATATGAGGTGGAAATGTAATGAAATTTTTATAGAGTATTTCAGTAGTTAAAGCTAGAGATTTTTCAGTAACCAGACTTTTATTTTGTAAATGAATGCTATGGGAATAAAAGGGAGATGAATAGAACGTTGTGGAAGGAAATGGAATTGACTTGGAGTTTCTGAAAGAATAAGTCACTGATAGGAATGTAATGATAATTATATTTATAATAGAATGAAGTGAAATGGAATACTGTTGAATGAAATAGATTGACATTGACGTGGAGTGTTTCAAAACCACAAATCAACAATATTCTTAAGGCGAAACTTTTATTTTAATCAAGAATGTAATGGGAATGAAATGAAGACGATTGAACACATCGGAACGAAAAGAATGACAAAGCTTCTAAAGACAGAATCAGGAGCTGACTTACTACAAATTAATTAATGAAATAATATATAATATTTTATACTTTAAAACATTATTATAAACAAATAACCCACTGAACTCAATAACTTGAAGAGCTAGAGTCAAGAAAATTGTAAATTATATGTGAATCAATTATTGTCAGCTCTTTGATTGGATCGTGTACCGCTAAAAAGTTATATAAAATATATATTTGAATAATTTCGAATATTATTTAGAATGCTCAGTTCTATTTCAATTCATGTAATCAATGGTTTATCGATTAATGATAAACTACAAATTGTTTATAAATAACAAATAAAATATATTAATATCTTAAAAATTCCATCAATTTGTTGCACGGTGTTGCCCAGTGTTACAAGTGGCTACCCCGCCCCGCCCCGCACCACATCTCGCCGGTGCCACAACAAAGGCACCAACTTGAGGCATGCCACCGGCTTGTTAACTGTAACTAAAGCTCGCGTCTGCTCGTTAGTGCGATGTAAAACTACTCCAGCTCGTTGTCAGATTATGTTATTATCGGTTTTAGTATCGAGTATCGACTTATTATCGACTTGACTGCCGAAGATTGCCTTGGCCTCCACTTATCGTTCTTCTTCTTTGCTTGCGCATACGGTGGCACATTATTCAATCTTCGTAGAGGAGTGAGTGGCAGGGGGCAGGGGGTAGGGGGTGTCCATGTGCTGATGCTCGCATGCCGCGACGCCGTCTCATAAAAATAATAAACTTTTTGTAGCTGCCATCACTTTGGCGAGGAGAAAGTTTAAAAAGCGCGCGCCAATTTTGACGCGTGGCAAGGATATGGCAAGGACCCTGGCAATGTTACGGCTCCTTGGGTAATCCCCGCCAACACTCCCTTTCCCCCCCTTCCCTCTCCATCAACTCAGCCACTGTCAACGATGTGCGTTATGTGCGGATAATTGACTTTTAAAATGTGTGTGCGATATCACAACAACAACAACAACAATGCTCTGTAAAAAGGGTCGCAGCGTATAATTAAACGGCATATTGTCACGCATCCTTGCAGCAGGACTCGCTCCGAGTGTGTGGTAAGGAAGAGGGGAGCGAAGCTGTGCGGGGTTGGACCCTCCGCGTCAAGGACAAATGGGGAGCAAGGACTCTTTAGGCTCTGTTACAAAATGACTGCCGTTGTTTGTCCTTGTCGTCGTTGTTGTTGCTGTTGTTGTTGTTATCGCCATTAAATGTTTAACAGTGTTTGTTGTTGCTGCCTAAAATAAAAGTGAACACAGTAATGTGTGAGTGTGAGCGGAGAGAGAGAGAGAGAGTATAAAAGGGAAGAGAATAAAGTGTAAGAAAAAGTCAAGGAGATGTTTTAAAATTGGCAGAAAGTTTCAAATTAGATTTAACAAAGAGAACATTAAAATGGAAATTTATTTAGGATTGATTTCTTGAGATGCGAATTTACAAACTATTTAATTGTTTTAAAACAAGAAAGTTTCTTAAATCAAGTATATTCGACTTAAATATTTAACACTTTAAATAAGAAAATTTAAGAGAATAATTCAATAAATACAATCAAGATGATTTTTCTACATAAAAGAATTTTCGGTTATCGACAAACTTTTCTTGAATTTAAGACAATTATCTTAATTTGTACAGTTTTTTTTTCAATGTAAGTAAGTGTTAGTCCTGTTTTACAGTGTTTACATTGTAATCAACTGATGTTACAACTAAATATTTCAAGCCCAAAACCTGCTGTGATGCAATAGGCATTAGACAAATTGGTCCTGACCTATACCAATCGATTTCCAATAGTATTAGGACCAAATTCCCTCAAATTCACAGACAGAGCTGGAAACATAGGTAGAGCCCAAAATCGAAACCCAAACAAAAACAGAAACCGAAACCGAACGAAGCAAATCAGGCAACAACTAACTCGAGTCCTGGCCTCAACATTCATCAAGTTATTCACACAATTTCCGCCAACTTGACCACGTTACCCCTCCCCCTTCTCCCCTGATGCCAACAAACAGATGTCCGTCTGTCCGGCTCTTCGTCTGTCCGGCTGTTCAGTTTGTCGTCCAGTGGTTGGACTGGTCCAAATGACGCTGCCAGTGACTTATTTATGCAAATGGCCATAACAAATGAGGCGCACACTGACAGCGAGGGCGGGTTGATGAGAAGATGCGAGAGGTGGTAGAGGGAGTGGGGAAGGGGGAGGTTGTTCTGAACTGAATGCCGACCGCACAGTGGAAACGATTAATTTGGAGTCGCCAGTCAGAGTCAGAGTCGGAGTCACAGTCACATTCAGAGTCAGAGTCAGAGACGCGCGACGCCATTATAAAGGGCTAACCCTGGGGGTCAAAATGCTTGATGGCCTTTGAGATGGGAAGGGGGAGGGTAAGGGTAAGGGAGTGAGCTGAAGGGATGGGTGGATAACAGGGGGAAGGCGAAGGCCGGCGGAGATGTCCAGCGTATTGCTCAATCGTGCCCCGTCGCCGGGTAATGGTCATGGTAATGGCAATGGCAATGTGAGTGACAGGGGGGAAAGAGAGAAAGATAGAGTGGGAGAGAGAGAGAGGGAAGGCGTGTTACGGCTGCTCATTATTGAAACATGTTGCTAACATTTGTTATGCAAAGGCGACATTCATGCTAAATGTGACGAGCAGTGGAGAGTGGGGAGTGAGGGGCGAGGTGGCAGGTCACATGTATCTGTATCCATCATGCTTATTGGTATGTATTCTAGACCCCTTCCCCCCTGCCCCCTCTCTTTCATCTATCCCTCTCGCTTTCTATTAAAGCCTGGCCGCTTCAGCGCGCACTTTCATCCATTCCGTTTGTTTGCTTTGCGCTTGTGGAAATTTCTATAAATGCCTTTGCTCTCACTCTCTTTCCTAGCTCTCTCTCTCTCACTCTCTTGTAAGCTCGATTGGCAATTGGATGCTGTGTTGACTTTATCTGGACCTGAACCTGTAGCCCGTAGCCCCCAAAAACCTGGAAGCATCTCCTTTGGGCGATGTCGCCTTTGTGCCATTCAAATTCAATGCAATGTCCTCATGTTGTTAATGTATGTGTGTATAACCTTGGTAGCTAAACTATTTACGAGCATGTGTCTGTGTGTGTGTGTGTGTGATACTCTTGATGCGCGCGGCCTTTGCAACAGTTTTGTGTGCGCTCCTTAACGGTAAATGTGTGCAAATGACAGCAATATGACATGCCAAGGCAACAACAACAACAACACCGAGAATGTTATCCTTGCCAAAGGTTTTAGTGTCAGTGTCAGCAGGTGTTCATAATAAGGACATCAGCACCAAAGAGCACCAAAGCAATGTCAAAGGTCAGAGCTGCTGCTGACACTCGCAACATTTGCTAATGAAATTGTGGCCAAGCACTTTTCACACGCCGCTAATCAAACTGTTTACTCTCTATTGACTTGCAGGGCAAATGCAAAAAGACACTTACCCTGCGCCATGTCGAATTTGACATTATCTACAGCTGCTTTGCTTATCTCTTCAAGCAGTCTCTTTCAAAAGAACGAGAGTGAATTGCTCAACAACACTAACGGCTTACTCGCTCACTCTTACGCATAAAGCAGTTGCATAAATGCTGCATCAGATCAGCAATATTACGCTCACTTTAGCTTGCTCTTTCACACACGCATGAAAGCACCAATCAGTTCGTTCCAATCGAATCAGCGCTCTCTCCTAAACGTAATGTGCAAAGAGCACCAAAGCGTGAACCAATCAGAAGTCGCTTGATCAGCATTACGCTCTATCACTCTCCCACTCACTCATACTGCCTCGCTGCTGGTGTGAGCAGGAGTGGAAGTGAGTGAAAAGTGCGTTTTAATTGTGTGCCATAATCCGCAATGAAAAAGTAAATATGTATTTAATTAGTAACAAATCAATTATGCAATCAAATCGAATTAGAACTGCACACATTGCATAAAATATTAGATAATCTGAATGCGTTTTTAAAGCGTTTAATGTTTGTTTATTTAAAGATTAAAGTATTATAAAAGCTCTTACGGTACTTGTATTTTATCATTGTCGTTGTCAATATGTGTCAATACCTGAGTGTTTTTATCCGCTTCAAAAGGTGCTCAAAAGTCACGCATAAATTCTACAATGACTTTTCATATTGATAATATTAGTGCTTTTGTGATCTGAAGTTTGAAGGGATTGTGCATGCATCAACTTGTCCATTTGCTAAGCATCTTATGAATACGCGCAGCTGCTCTTCCATATTTGTATGCATGTGAGTGTGAGTGTGAGTGAATTTGTGTATGCTGTGTGTGTGTGTGTGTGTGCGTGTGTGCGAGCTCATGCATATTTTGCTTGTCACTGATTTCTCAATAGATTTCACTGTGAAATATGCATAAATCATATCGTCGCTGGCCCCAAACGTTAAGCAAAAGTCAGGAAAACCGACAGTTGCATACACACACACCCACACACACACACACACATATGTATGTATGTATATGTATATGTGAATAGAAAGGGCAGCTGTGCTTGCGGTTTTCGGTTTATGCAACACTTTTTTCTTCTTTGTACTGTCAGTTTTTATTTGCTCAGCAGCAGCAGCAGCAGCAAAAGCAAAAGCAGTAAAATTTTCTGCTGTGTTGTCGCCGCAGTCAAAATGACTGTGAAAAATAAATGTTAATATGCGAAGACAGAAAGCATCGTGTGGTCTGTGATAAGGTTGCACACACACGCACACAAACGGACACTCTTACATTCATATCTCTTGCACAATGTCATAAAATATAATAAGTGAGACCGACAAACGGTTGCCCTAACAAGACCGCACAAATCCAAGCTCAGCTCGCATTCGCTCTCTTCCGCTCTCCCGCTCTCTTCCGCTCTCACTTGTTCTCTATATTTGTCAGCCACGCGCTTATTTGGTGTAATATACATAATAAAAACAACAAACAGACAACACTAAGGCTACTTATTTCCCCTACCACTCTCACACACACGCACACATACGCTCTCTCTCACTCAAATCTTGCTCTCTCCCTCTCTGTGTCTGCTGCCCGCCATCATGTCTCATAAGTTATAATCTGTGCAAAGGAATTGCAGCAGCGCCAAATTTACGAGCATTGCGCGCTCTTGACGCCTTCTGCTGTCTGCTTCTCCCACTTCCACTCCCACTCCCACTCCCTCTGTCCCTCTCACTCACACTCAATATGGTTGCGGCGGCATATTTACGAGTCATGTGTTTGTCTCTGTGTGTGTGTTGAGGACACTTTGCATATTTATAGCAACAGCAAAATATACATATTATAAATTTGGTAAGATGTTTGTACTATATATTCCGGATACCCACATTTGGTATATACTAAACATTTGAGTAATTGAATTTTTGGTATTTTTAAGCAGCACCAAATGAAATTTCAAATGTTTAATTGCTGAGCGTAAAATCATTAATCAAATTAAATCATTTGGATGCAATAACAAACAACGATTTATAAATAATCATTATAAATTCAAAAAGAATAACTTATTTTATATTAAATTTTATGTCACGTTTTTAGCCGGCTTTTAAGAAGTTAACAAAATCGTATAAGGCATCAACAGGTTTGAAATTTATACGATGCTAGGACAGTTATGTTTATTTTTTTTTATTCGAAATTGTTCCAAAATTAATGCTGCTTACTCTTCTTTTGGAATTTGTTTGTATTGTACCGAAACATATGTGTCTTTCTTTATAATATCGGTAGCCTATTTACTTTTTCTATATAAATATATATAATATTTACTATCTGCTTTCAAACATGGACATATGTAACACATATATACATATATACATATTATGTATATTTAGCCAGTGTCCAGTTGTCTCATTGAAATCCCTAATGGAGACTACAAAAAGTTCGATATTTATAAGTAGCATCATAACAATTTGGTTCGCTTTTGTGTTCTTTCGTCATGTTTCGTCAGTCACTTTGCATATAGTACATAGTATAAAATTTTGCTGTTTTCAGCAGTTTTCTTCCTTCGCCCTTCTCCTTCTCTTCGGCCGTTGTCTCTTTCTGTTACGCTTCTGCGTTTCCGGACTTTGTGCATAAATATGATGTTGATTTTTATGATTTTTATAATGTTTCATTATGTTGCGTTTTACGACTCATGCGGGATCTGAGAGAGCTGGAGACTGTGAGAAGGAAGAGGGGGACGAGGGGGCAATGTGGGAGCACATATGGTCGGGTCATATATGTATGTAAGTGCGGAATGCGGATGCGGACTCGGATGCGGATGCGAATACGGATACACAATGCACTCACTTCGTTTCTGTTCTAATTTATAGCATGTTCTGACTGTTGTTGTTGTTATTGTTGTTGTTGTTGATGTTGCTGTTACTGTTGTTGTTATCTACTTTTTGGCTGTTAGGCGCCTTTGCTTAACAGTTGTAACACTCGGTTCCCCGCTTTACACATTTTATGTGCGCTCAAAAGCCAATTTTGTAGAGATTTGGAAACGGCCCATGGCCGTTGAGGAAACTTGCGGCCCATTATAAGCGCATAATCTTTACAAAACACACACCAACACACACACACACACACACACACACACACACACACACACACACACACACATCAACAGCAGAGGCAACAGAGGCAACATGGCTAAAAATGAAATGGCTAAGACCCCCTAAGCCCTCCTTCTAAGCTGGCCATGTCTCATGGCTGTCTCTGTCTCTGCCTCTCTCTCTTCCCCCTGCATCGTTTACTCTCCTAATACTTACTATGGCATGTTGTTAGATAATTTTGCGCTTGGCTTCCGAATTACAGTGGAGCTCACATAAAGTCAACCTTTGTGAAAGTGCGGGCATGTTATCTTTAATAATGAAGTGAATAATCTAAATATTTTTATAGGATACTTATTATTATAATCATTTTTCTGTCCATATTATTTTTTTTTCTTTAAGATCTTTTAATAAAATGAGAATATACTAGGATTTAAGATATATGATTTATAAGTTCTTAAGAATTTACCTCTCATATCGATGTTTGACTAAAAATCTGGGTTATTTCTTTTCATTATTGAAATATTGGATTACTCTCTATGTCTTTCAATCTATTAATATTTATAAGAATTATGATCTATTTTAAATTTAACTTTCGCATCGATTCCATCAAATATTAAAATTTAACAAATTTTAGGCTAGAGTGAAAATGAAATGAGATTATAGCAAAAGTTAGGACATTATCTAATTATAATCGAAAGATTAGAACGCTTTCGGTCTGATATTTCTTGGAAAATTTCATCTTCCCTATGTCTAATGAGATTCGGATGGAGGTGGTTCAACTGTACGTGCTAAACGAGCTTTGAGCCCTGTTTCCGGTCGAGTCACACGGTGTCAGCTTCGCTCTCAACTTCATCCGGTTTGTGGGTCACTTGAACAATTTTAAAGCGCACTTTTAGGCGCACGTTGGACAACAGCTTTGGAGAGGACTCGTCTAATTTCTTTTGGCAATTTTTTTTATGACACTCGCCTTACAAATGAGTTTCTCTGTCCGGGACAAGGCCAATGTCGTGGCTCCCTAGGGGGGCGGCTAAAGAGAGGGGAGGGGCGTGGGCCAGAGCTACGAGTTGGTCGTTCACTTCTATTGCCTGCTTTATGACAGTTTCATAGACTTTTTATGTTTATGTCCCGGGCGTTTAGTGGCGCAGCTGTTGCGCCATGGACAACACTTGTCTACTGCCCCCATTTAGGGGATGCAGGGCGTGAGGGGGTGATGGGTGAGGGGTGAGGGGGGTGGCATTGCTGTATTTTCATATTTGCGTTTCTTATCTGCACGTAATTAAGGCAATGGACAGAACCGGCTGGTGTTGCTCCTTTGAGGCCTTTTGGCCAGTTCTAATCATCGTCGCTCGCCATCATTATCATTATCATTATCATCATCATCATCGTCATCGTCATTGGCAGCGTGTCGCTTGTCATCGGGACCCTTAACCCTTGGCCCGTAGTCCCCCCACTCTATCCCCGTCTCCCCATTGTGACGCCTCTGGGCGATCGTTTGTTGTTCTTTCGGTCCCGCCGTCAAACTATTTGCCTTTCACAATGCTCGCGGGAGCAATAATGTCTGACACTCTGCGCCCTCATCGACTGACAGCAGCAGCTGCTAACCACCCCTCCCCCCCCCCCTCATCCTTCTTCTTTAGCCTTCTTATTCTTTCACAGAGAGCAACTCCCCCTCAAATGTTGTTTGTACCAGCTTGTAGTTATATCTTATTGTTGTTGTCCCCCACAAAATCAGCTTCAAGTTATTCAGCCAGACTGTCAACCTCCTCGTCCCTCGCTCCCTTCTCTGCCCATGCCCCTGCCAGTTATGTATTTGCACCTGCGGCATTTTCACTCGCACATTCACAGACTCTCTGACAGGGTCCTCTGACTCGCAGTTTTTGTCAGCCCCTTCGCTGATTGGTAACAGGTTACAGCCAACAGTTAACAGATTTTTCGTTGTTGTTGATTTTGCGTTGAATTTTTAATTACTCCCAGCTTTATGGCAGCATCCATGTTAACTTCTGACAGTTCGCAGGGCTGCACAACTTGTTCGAAGCACTTGGAAAGTTGACTTTGAGTGAGAGAAGGCAATAACAGGAACAACATTTTTAGTATGACATGTAAATTGATCAAAAAATATTTTTAAATTTAGAAAAACTAGACCCTTATAAATATTTTACATTTGTGTAACTTTTGACTATTAAAACAGTAATATAAGTAATAATAAAATAGAAAACAAGTTTCTAAAATTAGATGATTATTTTCTCGATTATTTCAATAATCTCTTTTGATTTTTGCATTGCATTAACCGACAATTGCTATTTGAATCTGGTCTCGAAATCATTTCCAATTAACTCACAATCGTTCAATGAGATAGCTTACCTATTTTATTTGTGTTTGTTTTGATTTCTGCCTTTATTTGTTTCCATCCCTGCTTGATGCTGTTATCAAATTTTGCGTGCTGCATTTTAATGAGCAGCCCGTGTCCGTGTCCCTGTGCCTCCCCCCGTCTCCTCTGCCCTTCGTGTTCGTATACTGTTAACCGTATCCTGTATCCTGTCTATCATAGTCTAGTATAGTATAGAATTCTGGCTGCAGCCTTTTAGTTAAGTTTGGCATTTGCACTTAATGAGCTACCCCATTAATCTGGCCATAAACTAGTTTCCATTGACTTTGTGTGGGAACTGGCAAATATTATGAGTATCTTTAAACACACGTTTCAAACGAGGCACGTCGGTGCTTAAGCCAATTTTGATAAGCGTGCGAGGGAGGGAGAAAGATTTCTCCCTCTCTCTCTCTTCTCGTTGTCTGTCAATGTCGCGCAGAAAATAAAATATGTGTAAAAAAATGTTTCTACATTAAAGGTGACATCGGCAGACGTTGACATAGTCTCCAGGTCCGTGCCTCTGTCTCTGTCTCTGACATTCAGCCTGGAAGAGGATGAGAATAAGGAGCAGGTTGAGGTGTGGTGACAAGGGGGGAGGGGGAGGGGGATGGGGACACAGGAAACAAACAAACAAACAACGCAGCAGTGCAAACATTCAGCATGGCGAGCAGCAGACGCTGGGCGAAGTCCGGGGGCTGGTGGGGGTGTGGCAGTAGGGGGCGTGGCACAGTTCGCAGTGAATCGTAAATTGATTTTAACGGCGAATGACAAGCGACAACATCAACAACAAAAACAACAACAGCAACAAGTTAAACATCAACAACAACAAAGCTACCTTTTTTTGCAGCATTTAAAAATGTATTTAAAAAGTAGAAGCAGCAGCTAAAAGCAGGACAGCAACAGACAGCCAGAGAGATAGATAGAGAGAGAGAGACAGAGAGGAAAAGAAAACATGGAAGCACGACGTGTATTCATTTTCTGATTAGAAAAATTATTACATAAAATTTATGTTAGTTGCATGTGCGACAACGACCAAGTTTATGGTGACAGACGAGCTGTGGAGCGACAGAGACGAGAGACAATAAGAGTGAGAACGAGAGAAAGAGAGGGAAGTAGCTTGTCAAGAAGCAGCAGCAGCAAGAAGAAGAAGGAGCCTGAGAAAATGAGCAGCAAACAAGCGAAAGCAAAAGCCCCCAAAGGCTGTTAATGGCTTCCTTGCCTTGTCGTCCTGCTGCTGCTGCTGCTCCCTCCTCATTCCCCTCTATCCCTCGTGCTACTCGGGCTCCTTTTTGGCCGTCTAAGTTAGCTAAACTGCGTTACGGCAACCGCAAACAACAGGAGCAGCAACAACAACAAGCTTCATAAATGTCGACACAAAAAAAAAGTGGAACAACACGGGGAAGAAGATGGTGGTGCAGGTGGTGTTGCTGCTGGTGGTGCAGGTGGTGTTGCTGCTGGTTACCTTGCAACATGTTAAGCAGGTGTTTCAAAATCACTTACGCTAAAACATAACAACAACAGCAGAAAGAAAGGGAACAACAGCAGCTGCAGGAAGAGCAGGGATCACGAACAGGGCCAGGAACAGTTGTCAAGGCTGCTGCCGGCTATAACAAGGACAACGACAACAAAAACAGCAATAACAATAACAAACAACAAGAGGCGAATAAATAACAAATTTGGTTGACGTTCAAATTTGATGATGCAATACGCGGCGTATGCGCAATATGCATTGTTTTCTGTTTGTTTATATTTAAGCATGATTATTAATCAGCACAATAAACATTTAAATTATTTTTAACAAAAGAGGCAGAAAGACAGAGAAAGTAATTTTAGGAATTTTATCAAGTTAATTTTCAATAAATGTCTAAAATTGTATATGCTTCTTATTAATAAACATTGTTTTGAAGTGTTTAGAACAGGCGGACTATGAAATACCCTAGACAAACACCACTTTAAAAAAGTGAAGAGAGTAGAAAACTTCAATGTCTTTAAATATATGTTTAAATATGTTTTCCTGGAATTGTACTTATCCTAATTGGAAGCTCTCAAACTAGAAAGGAGTTTAGGAGTTCGCGATCCTATGACAATTAGGTTTAAATAGGTTTAAAAATAAGTAAACTTATTATTTTGACTAATATTTAATTTGATTTATTTTCCAAACACTTTAATCAATTTAATAACTATTGTAACACTCTTCTGTTATCCTTCAGTCTTTTAATGTATATATTTTTGGACTAGAAACTGCTGACAATGGGTAAAGCTTATAACATATCAGGCGTATCCACAGCCGGGAGTGCAATAGGGGAAAATTTAACTGAATTATTCATAAAGTTGATAACTGAAGGGAGAAAGGGAAGCGGACTGAGTTTGAGGTTGAGGTTGAGGACAAGGACGACAACAAGGACAAGAGTGAAGCCTATAACGAGACGCAGACCGAAGCCGAGACCAAGACCGAAACCGAGGCGACTACTTCCTGGGTGGGCTCACTCTCTCTCTCTTGCTGTCTCGCTCTCTCTCTCACTGTGGCTGTTGTGGCGTAGGATGGTGGCCGGAAGTACACGTTGACAAGTCGCACTTCGTACAGCGGCCAACTTCCGGCGTCGTTGTTGCTGCTGCTGTTGCCTCATTTTGCGGTTGTCCGGAGAATGGAAAATGGAGAAAGGAGAAGGAAGAACGGAGAACGGAGAGAAACGAAGCGAAGCGTTGGAAACTTTATGAACTTCACATGACGGCGGGTGGCCAGCCAGCTTTTGCGGTTGTTGTTCTTATTGTTGTTGTTGTTATTGTTGCTGTTGTTATTGTTATTGTTATTGTAGCCAAAGGCATATTTGCATAGAAGGTCAGTGCAAGACAGTTGTTGTTGTTGTTGTTGATATTACTGTGCGTGTGTGGACTTTAGCTAACTTTAAATTAAGCTTAGCGGCTGAAATTAATTTACACATCGCCCTGCAGCATAACGGCCCCAAAAACAATAAACAGCTAAAACGCCAGCACGGAAGAAGAAGAAGAGCAACAACAACAACAACAACAACAGCCCAAAAACACCACATGGCGTAACACTGTAAACTGTACAAGTTTACAGCCTCTGCTTCTGAGTTGGTCTCAGTTTGAAATCCCTTGTAAACTCACTGAGCCTCAACCAAAACCCGGCCTGATGTTGTTGTTGTTGTTGTTTCTGTTGTTGTTGTTCCCCCTTTGCACCGCGAAAAGTCATTAAAGTCGTTGCAGGCAGCAACATTTAATGCTCAGCTCGAAGCGCATTTCACAGCACTAAAAGGTTTTATTTTTAGATTTCAAATTTAACTCTTTTCTCGGTGGAATTTAAGGGCATTAAGGTGATGATTGAAATCCTCATTGTTTAAATGAAATACACAATTGTAATTTTAATTTAATTATCGTAAAAATTACACGGAGAGAGAGAGACATAAGATCGAATATGAGTTACCCTGTATACGACTTAAAACATATTTAATCTACAATTTCAAAAAATCGTTTTTATATTTAGTAGTATGTAAAAGAAAAATCAGCATATGGGTCTGATTTTATATAATTTAACATATGATTTATCATCGACTTTCTTCTATTATTTCTAATAAATTTTAATTACTCGATTCTTTTATATCACAAAGTACACTTCTTATGGATATGTTAGAAGTTAAAGTTATTAAACGAATGCTTCTAAATCTTTTCTGGCGTTGTGTTGTTCAAGTACTTGGAAAGACAAGTTAAATTTTCGATTCAATGTGCAGGAAAAGTAAAACATATATCTAAACCGTTTTATGTTATGGCAGTTGTGTGCTTTTTGCCTGTTGAACATCGCTTTGAATGGGACCAATTTATCTATTGTCCTTTTTTTATTGCTACTCGCCATTAACAAGAGTTTAATTGTCTTTTGGGGTAGGCGGTGCACATTTCGGAGAGCATACATTTAGGCGTTGACAGCGCCAAACAAAAGGCAACTGTGAGCAACGGGGCGTGTTTCTGGAAAGGCTCTCGGACTGGGACTCGGTCTCTGTCTCGGCCTGCCTGCCTGCTTGATTCTCTGGCCAAAAGGCAAACAAAGCTGCAGACAGCTTTTCAATGCTTTTAATAGCTGCCCGAAGGACCTGTAGATGAAGTCCAGTTTACCCAATTGTTTCCTTTTCTCTTCTCTCGTTTTTATTTGTATTTCTTTCCTCTTTTTTTTTTTTTTTGGTTTTTGTTCCTTTTGGGTTGTAGGCTGCATTGACACCAAACAAAAGGCTAATTGGAATGTTAGCAGCAGTCACATTTTTTTATAGCCTACTTCAAGGCGCCCCTATAAACAAAAGGGGCACATTTCAGGCCAGAGAAATGCTGCCTGTTGTTGCTGTCGACGGCAGCCAAAATGAAAAATTGTTTTTTAAATGAATTCAATAAAGCGTGAGAACCGACAAAGCAACCGAATTCGTGCAGGGACTTTGTCTGTCTGACTTTGCGGTAGGCTTGTAAAAAGAGACAGAGTGAGAGAAACAGTCGCTCGGTTGGTTGCCAGGCTTATTTGCATTTCAATTTGCATAAGTGATGCCATTCCCCTACACACACACACACACACGCACACGCACACAATATATCATATATATCATATATATTCTCCTGGCGCTGATAGATGTAACGCCCTTGTCGCGACATGTATGTGTTTAGGGGGGGATAGAAGAGAAGAGAAAAGAGAAGAGAAATGAAACGAATCGGAACCAACACGTGTTGCCACACACATATTTTGATCTATGCATTTGTCTCTGTATGTGTGTGTGTGTGTGTGTGCGCACAAGGTAAAGGTTAAATGTTGACCCGCATTCGCATAAAAGAGAGAGAGATATCGAAAGTGAGATATGAGCCATGGGGTTATACTTTGTAGCTGCCTGCCTCCCTCCCTCAGCCGCCCCTTTTTGGGTCGGTTGCGATTGATAACAGCCGACTTTTGCATAAATAGCAGAAATTATTGCGCACATCCATCACAAAATGAGAAATGTGTCAGCTTGAACTGGCATCCCACTACAATAACAAGAAACACGAGGGAGCAAAATAAAACGATATAAGAAATTGCTCAAAATCAAATTTTGCAAACGCATAACGAAGCTTAAATGCTCTTTTGTCTGTTGAAAGCTGATGAGAAAAGTAATATAACTTCATTCTTGATTCTTATAGGACCAGTTTGTCAACAACTTTCAGTTTTATTGGAATTTATTCATTCACAAAATAAGGTTTCTTTAAAAAATATTCAAGTTAATTTCGATTGATCAATAATATATAACGAATATGAATCTTATTGAATAAAAATGTATTTCAAAAGTTATCCAACAAATATAGCTCTTAAGATAAATCCTATAAAATAAAATCGGCTCACAGAACAACTGTTTGCACAAATTCAGAACCTATTGAAGAACTTGTCCTTATAAATTGCTTATGTGCCTTGCGACTCTCGATCGTTTTGAGAGAAGTCCATGTTACCCGTTGACATTTGAGGCATCAAATAGATGAAAAAGTCAATGCTTATTTTTAGACTGATGTATGATGTGAGATATTGGCTCATGCTTCTTCCTCCGCAGAAGCCCAAATTCAGTTTGGTTTTGTTTCGCTTAAACAAGAATTGAAAGAAAAAATTGCACAGACAACCACAACAAAGACACGAAAGCGCCCCCTGGCGGTTGGTTTTCTTTCAAATTGAGCGAGCATCAAAATTAAAAAAATCGATATGTTCCCGAGCCTCCTTCGCATTAAATTTGTTTTTAACGCAATTGAAAGGCCTCTTTGTTGTCGCTCTTTCAGCAGGAATTTTCATCTGTTCTAAGAAAAAGAAACGAAAAAAAAATACCGAAAAATGTGTTTTGATTGTTTCCGAAATGTTAGCGGCACTTGAACATAAAATTCCAATATCATGGCACAGGAACACAAGCTCTTCAACACAGATAAAAAAGTACAAAAAAAAAGATAGAAGTAAAGCAACTGACAGAGAGTGAGATGAGATGAGAGGTGGAACAGCTGAATGCTCTTGTGGATGTGAATGCGTTGCTAAAGCAAATTTCATGTCATCTAGATGACAATTTTGAAAAGGACAAAGTGCAAATGGACACACTGAATAGGGTGATTGTGGTGTGAGTGCGAATCTCTCTCTTGGTGTGTGTGTGTGTGTGTGTGTGTGCTTTTGATATTTAGGTCAGCTATCAGAGCCACAGATCCACAGACCCATCGACCATCGATTGACATCCATCATCCACAAACAGTTAACGAGACTGCGTTGATTGAATGCTGCTCCGTTTGCAGTCATTAAAAAATCTATTGAACGGTCAGCTATCAGGTGATAATGATCCAATTTCATTAGTTCCCTATGAAAACTGTAGTGAAAAGGGATGGGGATAATTAATTTCGTATCCTTTAACTAAGCAGCTGCTGCAGATTTTAAGGTTTTTACTTAAGTTTTAGATGGGAATCAAATCCATTTAATTTTTCTGCCACTATGACCAAAAATTTGGCTAAAAGCAATAAAAAATCCAATTGAACAATATCGACGCTTTGCCACAAATGCAGACAGCTATTGTATACCCTGTAGTTTTCAGGATAAGTGGGTAGTTAATAGCTTCTAAACATAAATTAAATTAAATTTAAATATTCAAATGATGAATTTTGTTAGAAACAATTTGATAAAATCAGCTTACTTTCTAAACGAAAGTGTAGGGTGTCTTTTCGTCCAGAATTCGCAGGTTTTATTGCCACTGTTGGTGTTTTTGTGGTAGCACCATTGGCCCAGTCTCCTAGCCCACATAAATCAAGCAAATTGTTTAACGCGCGATTAGCAAAAATTTACAATAATTTTCTTTTGTTGGCCGATCTGTCTGGTTGTTTTTGCATGTTCTGCGGCTGCCAGACTTGGCCATATATTATACATCATCTGGCCTATTTATGTATGTGTGACCTCTCTCTCTCTCTCTGGGTGTGTCTGTCTCTTTTGCTTGATTGTCTCTTTCTGTGGGCGTGGACTGTTGGAAATTTTCCAAGCGATTTGCGGCATACGCCGCATTGAATGTTTTTCACGCTTAAAATGCGCTGCAAAATGATTATTATGATTAATAAATAAATAGGCGGGCGGGGGCGGGGCCGGGAATCGGGACAATGGAGCAGCAAGCAACGGAACACTGAGAGAATCAAGCAACGGCAACATTTTCCACATTTTCCAAACAGCCATTTAAAGGCGAACAGCGCTTGACGAGCTTTCGACGCTTTAATCAAGTTGCGTATACGCAATGTGTTGCCAATTATACACAGTGGAACACAGTTGAGACTTTCAGCTCAGAAATCTTTACTTCTTTATAACTGAAGCTTAAATTCAAAAGGTACTTTTGTGCATAAAATAAAAATCTAAGCTAATTTTTAAAAGTAACTGTCATTAAAATTTAATTTTAAATTAAATATGATTTTAAATTAAAAATTTATAACTTAAATCTTATAAGTTTAAGGTCCTAAAGAGAAAATTGATTTCTCATATATATAAAATTGAAAAGATATTTAAGATAACAAGATTTGTATCCTATTTATAAATTAAATAAATATTCAAGTATTCAATATAATTAAGTAAGATTTGGCATAAGATTCTACTTTGTATAGAATTATATAGTTGCTTGAAGTTCTCTCGCGTTTTCCTATCATCTCTGCTTATGCCAAAAGTTTCTGTATTCAAATGTATTCATTCATTCTTTATTCAGCTTAAATAGTTTGTTATGCAATTGAGTTCTCTTTTTCTGGTCAATTTAGAATAACAGTTTCCATTTGAGTTTTGTTTTCGCCCATTGTTTTAGCGAATGCTATAATAATAATTTTGCCTTTGCTTTCCTCATAGAGCACAGCTGCGTCTGATGGCCACGTTTTGTGCTACAGGACTTTCCGTGTCCCCTCTTTGTTCCCTCTTTTTCCCGGGGGATATTTGCAATGGCCATCGTCTTGTTTACAGTGCATGCGCGGGTGGGGGTCGAGGGGGCGTAGACGTGTTTCGAGGCGTGGCAGGCTATGAATTATCGGCTGGCAGATGAACATTTAATGATGTACACAACGCAACGATGACATCGATGTCCTTATTGTCCTTATAGCTGCCAACGGCAATTTTAATAAATTTAACAGCTGAACGCATCGCGAAACTTTCGCATCTTTCATCTTTTATCAATAAACATGCGATAGAGACTGAGGAATGAGGAATGGTGGTGGGAGTCATCTGAGTGTAGTTCTCGATCCTTGGGTCGATGTCGATGTCGATGTCCGTGTCGTTGTCGTTGTCGATGTCGATGTCAGGCAGGCAATTAAATAAATGTGCAGTTGTCCTCTCACCCACGTCGAAGCTGCCTTTAACTTTTCGCCTGCTTATTGACAGGCCATCAATGTTGAATTTATGAGGCCGCCTGTGATTTATCAGACCATTGCACACAGTACTCAGAGATACACACATATACACAGCATACAGTTAACAGGACAAAAGAACACGCACACACACATAGACACACAGCACACACTTACCGATAATTCGAGTTGAGCTGCACATCGCCAATGGCCACGTTCTCAAACAATGTGGGGCAGCAGGTCCATCTGGCCCAGTAGAAGGTGAAGTCAGTTGAATCATAATGCTCGGTGAAACGGCACTTGAGCACCAGATCGACGCCTTCTCGCGTGTCCAGCGATTCATCTGCCCCAGTCGGCGTCGGCGCCAGGCAAAGCCAAAGCCACAGGCAGCCTGCAACATGAACAACAAGAACAGGAGGAAGAGGAAGAAGAGAAAAATACATGATGAATAAGAATGGGTATTACATGGCAATGCAATTTGGTTGTGTATATTTGCAGAGTACATTCAATTAAGAGTACGCCGTGTACGCTTAAACCCTGCACAATATCAAACAAAAACTCAAATAGAAATAACTGAAACATGCACACAGACTGAAATGGGGGGCAAAAGTAACAGAGATATAGAGAGAGAGAGATAGAAACAGAGAGAGGGAGAGGGAGAGAAATAAAGGCAACTGAAAATATATCCGCGAGCGAGTTTTGCTCAACTGATTTGATTTATTTTATTATCAGAAGCAACAGTCGCGGCAATCAATACTAAAAATATTGTAAAATTGTTGGAATTGTAAATCTTTGCCACAAAATGAATAATGCACACACACACACACACACATAAAACAACCACGTTAGAGATCTATGGCTAAAATGGAACAACGAGTGGAGTTTTAGTTCTAGCAAGTGAGCCAAAGTGTTCCCCAAATGGATTTCGACTCAATTACATTAAAATTTAACATGACATATTTATGAGGGTTGCAATCAAATCAACTTAAGGCAACCTGCTTGCTTAGATGATATGCACAGCACATCGCAAAATACCCTTGAGCCCAGCAGGTGTGTCAATGAGGTATGATTTGTTTACTTGACTAACGATTAAAGAAATGCACAAGAATAAATATAAAAATATGCGTAGGGTATATTTAAATCGATACTTTACTAATCTCTTAAGAACTCATGTCGGACAGAAGATAAACTAACTTCTAACTTTAAGTAATTGATCAAATTGTTTTAAAAATACTAATGTGTTTGTTGGGTGTCTCACTGCCTAGCACACCCCACAAATGCACTCTCTGTCTCTTTTGATGCATTTAATTTGCTGAATTACCATAAGAAACCCCTTTAGCACTTGAGTTGTTATGTCTCTAAAAATACAGAAAGCACTTGGAAAAATAATAATTGTTGAAATTGTGGAGAAATCGATTTCGATAACGCAATAAAAATGGTTTTTACCAAATGAAATGGTTAAATTTATTGCTGAGCTGCTGGTTGCTTATTTTACAGTTTGAGCGGCACTGTTCAAATGAAACTAAGCACACAGTTCAGCGTGTGTGTGATTGTGATTGTGTGTGTGTGTGTGTCTACAACTAAATGGAGCAAATGGTCGAGTAGCTGCCATTGGGTCGAGTACAACCCCTTGGGAGAGTTGTTTGTACATGCAGCGCTTAGTTTTAATTTGTCTGCCTGCCAGTTTTTAACATACCGTACAACCGCCCAGCCGCCCAACCGCCCCACCCACTTGCATTTGTTTGTGCAAATCCGTTTTTACTATACAATACATATACATATTTATATTGTGCATGTACATATACATATGTATACACATATATATATATTTATTTTTGTTAGTTTTGTTGTTTACTTGCTCTTCATTGTTCGTCCGGTTTTTTGCAGACATCGGAAAACAAGAAAAAGCAGCGTAAATACAACAAAAAGAAAAAAGGACTAAACGCGCAGTGTGTACACATGCATTTGATATTGTGTTGAGATTTTTCACTCTGCCGCATAAAACAAACAGCTCAATGTGCTCTGCCCGGCAACTGTATTTTCAATTGCCGCCCGCAAATGTATGCTACACTTTTTTCATTCCCTTTATTTCGACGGGTTGGCCAAGGGGTAGAGGGGTAGAGGGATAGAAGGGTTGGTCTGCTCTTTTTTACATGCCAACTTTTTGTTAACTCTTCGCTCTGAGTTATTGTAATTAACATTGCAATTGTTGCCGTTGTGGACCCGAAAAAAAGATGAACACAAAAGGCCGAAAAAAACGCGAAACAATTTTTAAAAATGTTAAAAATTTCAGCATTTGTTTGCCTAAATGCTGACAAATGTATTTACAACTCTTTTCAATCATATCTCTTCATTTAGTTGCGGATTTAGTTATGCTTACTTTGCCGCATATACATACCATACAGCATTTAGTTGAAAACAGACAATTTTAGAAATATTCGGGAAAATTATTTCCACTAATCAGATTTCGTTACGGAATACTCGTATCTTCTGAGAAAGTAAACTTTTGTTTTATTTGGAACTCCGATTATCATAATTTCTTATAATAATAAAGTATAACAAATTAAATAACATTTTGAAAACAGATTTGATTATTAGAATTTAAGAAGTAGTTATTATAATCTGTATTTGAATAAGTGTTTTTTATTGGTTTAAATTACTGAAAGAGGAGAGGGAATGGGGAGGGAGCAGGTTGCGCAAAGCAAAGCAAATACGAAACTAAAAAAACACTCAAAGCTTGCTGTTGGCTACCTTGGCCAACGATTTGCATATTTTTATGCAAATAATTATAAACGGTTTCGGTCACTAGACTCCGCCCCTTCTCGTTCTCCTTTTCATGCTCCTGCCCCTTGTCTACCTACTTTTGCTAATGTAAACTACATATGCATTCAAATATAGCTTTTATTTGCTTTATTTAACTTGATTTCCACAAAATTAAAATATAAAGGCGTTAAAAACAAATTAGAATGCTAAGTTGAGTATGTCCGACTAAGAGATACTCTGCAATAAGATAACTACTAATATATTCTTAAATTGCAGAATGGAAATGTGAAATATTCTTATAGGGTTTTAAAAAAAGTAGTTGGTAAACAATGCGACATGTTGAGAATGACATATGAAACATGGACAATTTTTTTTAAGTGACTTACATTCTATAAATAGTTGAATATATATAAATTTTAATCCATGAGTTCACGGAGTAAACGATGGCTGCATAATAGAGATGTAAATAAAAATCTAGGAGTATTTAATATTTTTCTTGTTCTGTAAACCATAAACCTCAAAATTGCCATAGGAAAATGCATTTAACCTATTAAACAACTATTTTAAAGTGTTCCCAACTCGCTGGATTTTAAAATGCAAATGAACTTTGTTTGGGCAACTTGACAAAAAAAGAAAAGTTCTGTTCTGTTCTGGCAGCACTTTGTTTGTGAAACTGTAATATGTAAAGTTCTCGGCTCTCAGTTTTGTGTGTGCGTATGACTTATAATAATTAACCATCATTAGAGTTTCCGCACACACACACACACACCACACACACGAAGTAAACTGAGAAGAAAGTTTCGTCATTCTCTTTTCTTTTCTCTTCTCTTCTCGTTTCACTCATTTATGTATTTCTCTGGTGGCTTTATGAATTTTTCAATTGTGCTGCTGCTTTGGTGAAACTTGGCTGTAGATTCGAGTGCTTAAACATTCATAAATGCAAGTGCACACAGCTCACTAGCACTTCCCTCCCTATATAGTGGGTGTTTGAGCGGGGGAACGGTGACGAGGGAGGTCGTTTGACTTTTGAGGTTGTCGTCCTGCTGGTTCATTTGCCTGCGAACACAAGTCGAAAGTCTGCAACCCAAAACAAACACACAAAAAACTCTCTCCCACACACACGCACACACAACAACGGCAATAAGAAAAACTTTTCCACTGCATTTTTTTTTTTTACTCAATTTTCTGTTTTGCCTAAAGTTTCTTCGAGATTTCAGGGGGTTGGTGTGGGGGGTTATGGTGACTGCACGGTGATGTCTCCATAAACCAAACGAAATCAAAACAAAAATGTGAATAAAATCATAGACGAACATGAATTGCACTGAGAGAAATGCACTGCAGTGCCATTTATTGTACTTAATTTAGCTTTTTTCTGTTCCTCTATTTTAGTCATTCAATCATCTGTTTTCACTGTGCATACTTTTTTTTTAGAAACAATCTCATTTTACCTAATTTTAAATGGAATTTTAAAGTCGGAGCAGCTTTGTTGAACACGGAAAATGATGTAGCATAATTTTAGGCTGCTCACAAAATTAGAATTAAAATCAAGTTCTAAGAATTTGATATGTATTCGTTCTACTAAGTAAAACCTGTTAATGAATAAAAATGTGAAATTTGCTTAGTTTGAAAAACTAATAAAAGAAAATTCCAAATTAATTTAACTGCAATTGCCTTAAAGCCATAGACTGATTGTGACTGGGACATGTTGTTTTCTTTTATGCTTACAATAAGATATTATTGTTAATTGCTTCTCGAACACTTGTAAAGAAGTAATTGGCATTTCTAGAACATTTCTTTGTATCTCTGTTTATCTGGCACATCTTAAGCAGCGGGTCCATTATAAGCCACAGAGCAAACATAATAACATATAACTTCAGTTAGCAAATACCCTTCAAACAGGATACTCGCCGCAGTGTAATGCACTTTTAGCACTGCCGGCGTCGACGTATGTTTCCTGCAACTGAATCAGCACCCGACTGCATTATAAAGAGCCTCTCTCACTTTCTCTCTTCCCCTCTCTTTCTCCTTTTTCATGGGTTTTCTTCGTTCTCAACATCATATAACATGGCGGTTGCTTGCTTGACTTGTTTGTAATTATTTATTTCATACTCGTATAAAGTGTAGCATACTTTTGTGCGTAGACAAGAATTATGGCTATGCTGCCAGTTGTTATTTGTATTAAACGTGCGAGTGTGTGTGTGTGGGAGTACATTCCATATGTTTGTGTGTGGGTTTTTAAAAAGGTTTCATGCTACAACGCTGAGGCCAACAAGCGACAGGACAACAACAGGAAGATGTTTGCCAGCCGTCGCCTCCTGCCAAAGCTACGAGTACAACTAATGTAAGTTTCACACACACACATGTCATGTGAGTATGAGTGTGAGTGTGTGTGTGTGTAGACTTAAAACAAGCTGCTTGGCTCGTTTACTTGTGGCCTGAACTTGTCTGTTCCCCACCGCAACCCCTCGCACAATCCACAAGCTTTTGCTTTTCTTTCAGCTTAATGCGAAATTTCTGCTTTTAACAACAGCTATTGCAATTGTTGTTGTTGTTGTGCGGCATAACGGCATAAATATAATATGCAGTCTCGCCCTTTGCTGCTGTTGTAAAATATATTACTTTTTAGTCCCTATATTCCCCTGTCTTTCCCTTCTCTTAGACTCTCGCCTCTCACTTGTAATTTCAGCTCATAACAATTACAACAACAGCAATTGCTGGGCTAAAATCAACTACTGAGGAGGCCGTGTAATGTGCTGCTGACATGCTTGCTATTGTTGTAGTTGTTGCTATTGTTGTAGTTGTTGCTTTAGTTGTTGCTGTTGTTGGTATTTGAGTTGATTTTGTTGTTGAAGTTGTTGTTGATGTTATGGCCAAATGTCATAAGTCTTTAGTGCTCAACTTCGCAGCAAAGTCGCCTTTTGTGTTTTATTTTGAGCACTATATTGTTGTCTGTTTGTATGTGTGTGTGTGTTTGTGATTGTGTGTGTGTGGTCAATATATGACTGCAGTTGCAGCATTTGCAATTCTTGTTGCACAAACTGGCACTCAATGAGCTTACCGAGATGAGACTTGGAATGGGGTCAGCAACTGTGACAAATATTTGCCTGATATCAAGCATAATAAGCAATACACATTGAGAGATATTTACGATTGTGCTCAGAGCGTCAATTGGCAACAATTGCTCGGCTATCGATGTTGGCCAAAGAACTGTTAAAAGCTCCAAGAGGAAGATTCAAGTGCCTTCAATGCAACCGGTCGCTGGAACGGTTTCATAATGTACAGGATCGTTACAGGAGAGGGGAATTAGGGTCGAGAGGGGAACGTGCGAGACTTTAAAGTGCCGAGACAACTCATTAAAATGCCAGCATGTGAAACATTTTGCAAATTAACTGCAAACGTTGCGTATGCGTAATATGAGAGATAGAACAAAGTATTTGCTTAGTCCCCTCATCACCCTATTCGCCATTTTGTGCTCCAGCTGACGACATTAGAAGCGGAGGTGGTTAGCGGAAGTGGAAATGAAGTGGGAGGCGTAGGCGGAACGAAAGGCTGATGAGAATGACGACTAAGCTGGCAATTATGGCAATTGAAGGGTGGGATTAGATTTGGGCAAAAGACGACTTGTTAATGCACTCAATATTTTGCATAAAATCTATAAGATGAAAAATACTGATAAATTTATTAAGAAATAAACAAATGAATTGTCAAACAAAATCTTTAAATGTGATTAAAATTAAATAAGCGAATTAACTAGTTAAGAATATAATGAATTTTAATAAATTAAAAGTAAACGTATTTAAAATAAAAAATATTTAAAGTAAAATGATGTAAATAGTTTTAATTATAATTTAAATTTATTAAATTAAATTATTGCTCAACAATTTCATAACTTTGAATAATAATATTGTAATAATTTAATATACTAAGATTTATGACTACTTTTAAAATTATTTTAAATTAGTTTTCTTTATTATTCACTATAATTACGTTTGACTTTTAGGCATATTAATTTCTCTGTCAGACTCAAGTAAATAAATACACAAATATGATGATAATTTTCTGCTCGCCAGTTGCTTGAAATTGAAAACACTTATTTAATAAATGTGTTTATACGATTTCAGTTTGTGTTTTGAGCCAAAAACTGTTGCGTAATTGCTAACATAGTTGTTGGACCTAAAGTAAAGTTCGTTCATATATGTATTTAAGAGGCATGGGCAAAGTTTTACGCTGCGTATGCGTAACATCTGGCTAAGGCTAAAGCCAGGGCTGGCACAGTTTGCCAGAGATGCCTGTTGGCTGTTCGCTGTTCGCTGTTAGCTGTTGACTGTTGGTAGCTGAGATTGTGGACTGGGGATTGCCACTCAGAATACCCAATTTCACTTTAATTAAAACATTCGCAGTGCCTTTCCCATTTGCAGCTAGTAATGTTTCAAAGTTGGCGAGCTGAGTTACCCATTACATGAACCCTTTGCCAAGCCCCCTACCTATCAACAAATATACACACACACACACACACAAACACACACCATATAGATCAGAATGAAAGGGAGCACGTATATTACATAATATGCCATTAATAAAAGTGTTTAAAGTTCACTTAAGTGCCGCATGGAGCTTTAGACAAACGGAAAACCGTATCAACAACAGTTAGTGCTCACTGAGAAAACTTAAACTCGGCACACAGCGGGGAGTGTAAAGGGAAGTCGAGGATGGAGGAGGAATAATGGGCGGGATTTGGAATTGGTTTGTGTTTTGCGTTGCGTTGGGATTGGATTGGATTGGGATATTGTCTGGGTCTGGGTCTGGGTCTGGGCTGCTGTGCGTTCTCAGTGCTTACCTAGCAAAGATTCTGTGGCACTGGATTCCATGACAGACTAACACGCAGTTGGATTTATATGCGGCCAGCATCGGAGCATCGCAAACATGAGCATTAGACGGGGACACCAAGCAACACAGAGAGAGAGAGAGAGGGCGTATAAATGGATGGATAGATAGCTAAAGACTGCTAGAGCAAGACAAATGAACAAATAGTGCTCGACTGAGTGGGAAAACAGAGAGTAGAAGGACAATGCAGGCCAAAAAGAAATGCGGTGCAGCGTCTCCCTCATTGAAATGAAAAATCAACGTCATGTCACATAGTTCACAGTTTAGATTGTGCCATCTCTACGGGATAACTCTGTGTCCAACGGGGGGGAAGTCCCTTTCTGGTCGCCATCCACGTGTCCAGGATTCGTTCATTTCCGCTGCCAGAGACTCTCGCAATTGACTTTGCGGCTCTGTTTGTCTAGCAAAAGTCAAGTCAATAAAGCACGCACGCTGAGAAAGAGACAATGAGAGCAATACGAGATAGAGATGGCATTAAAAGCCAAAGTCAGGGCCTACTAACCGCAGATTACGATATACACTACCCGAGGCCATTGACATAATGTTGTTATGATTGTTATCCACTGAAATTCGAATCGAATTTATATGTTTATTTAGCAAATGACCGTTTAGTTATTTATTAAGAAAAGTGTACACGAAATTAAGACGAATGAAGCAGACACAACAATTATAGTTGTAATATAATAATGTATTCTACTTTTCATATGCAAAGATAAATGAAATAAGATAGTTAAAGGAAGGGAAAATATGATAAAAAGAATAGTTAGAGATAGATAATGTAAAGTAATAAATCTTTCAATCTCATTAAGTCAAAATATATAAAATGGTTTTGCGAATAAATAATCAAACAACAATAGTACCGACTGTGAAGAGTATCTTTGACTGTCGATTTGCTCTTAGATGATTGTGGGTCTTGTGGCTTTCAAGTATCTTCCGATTATTTGACCAATCTTGTGTGCGTATGTGTGTGTGTGTGTGTTTGTGCTTAAACAACTTCCAGCAATTGATGTGCATTTAATTTGTCATAATTTGTGCGACAATTGAAAAGGGGCGTGCTTTTAGAGGCGTGTCCGTCCGTCCGTCCATACGTTCGGTCGGTCTGTCGGCCAGTGAGTGCATAAATCATGTGGTTAAACATGAAACGTAATTTGTTGTAAATTAAATAATGCCAACTATTTGTTTTGTTTGTTCAGTTTGTTCATTTGGTTGCATACTTTTGTGCGACACTTTGCGAAACATGCAACAACATGCGGCAGCAGCAACAACTACTACAGAAATGACTGCAGCAGCACTTGCCGCACTTGCCACAAAATTTATGACTGCATTAATACACGTACAAAACACACA
Source organism: Drosophila suboccidentalis (assembly GCA_037043435.1). NCBI lineage: Eukaryota > Metazoa > Arthropoda > Insecta > Diptera > Drosophilidae > Drosophila > Drosophila suboccidentalis. Next base: position 89,200 of record JBAMBK010002154.1, on the reverse strand, counting down.
CTCACACACACACACACACACACACACACACACACACACACAAACACACATGCACTCAGCTTGACCATTTTGCAGAGTGTGTTCTTGTTTTGCGGCATATGCCACACAACTTGCCTCTTCGCCCCTTCGCCTCTTTGTGCAGCCGTTTTTGCTGTTGTCGTTGCTGCAGCTGCAGCTGTTGTTCTTGTTCTTGTTGTACTTTCAGGCCAACAGCTGCCACCTCTTAATTAAATTATGCTTTTAATTAGGCCTTCGTGTTCGCCTCTTCATTTGCTGCAACAAATTTTTGCAGCTTGCACTTTGATGGCATAAATTTAATTAAGTGCTCGCCTTTGTTTCATTACCAAAGTGCAGCAAAAATTGCCTCAAAAATGTTCACAATTTCATCCATTGCTCACATTTTCATTAATGTTTTGTTACGGTTTCATTTGCAATTTTCTAATAATTTCTTTAACGTTTTAATGATTTGCTAGCTGAATTTTATTGTGTTTTTTGAATTTTAACTCTCAATTATATATAATAATATTATAAAATTGTAACATATTGAATTTAGTCAGGAATATTTAATGTGCATTGTAATATTTTTAAAATTAAATAGAAAAGGTAAAAATATTTAACGTGAACTTTAATGACAGAAAAATGTCTAAGGAGTCAGAATTAATCAAATTTAAAATTAGTTGCATTAGTTGAACTTAGAAGCGAGTTCGGATTTTTATATAAAATTTTTAAATAAAAAAAGAAACCTTTGAGTCTAGTTAATAATAATTTCAAGTACTGTAAGAAAGTTAATATACATTGTATAATCTGTCAGTTAAGAATATAATATAACTTTTAAATCAGTTTCCGCATAAATTCTATCTACTTCCCAACCTTTATTCCAAGACACGAAAATGCTGAAAATTGATTTAATTCATAAGTAAAGTTGTTAAGTTCGCAAGTCAACAGTATTAGCCACAGAAAACACAAAAAGCAGAAAACTACTTACATATGCATATTCCGTAAGAATAAACCCAACCAAAAAAAAAAACAGATTTCTCCCTCTTTTTGTTTGATACGAGTAAATGTTTTTATATTTTTTTTTGTCGTTTTTCATGTTTTTATTATTTAGTTTTTGTCTCTGTCATATTTTGGTTTTCTGCATAATTTGGCATTTTGCATGGTCAAAACTCTTCCGTCCATTTGCCAGGCAGCCACAGTTGAGAGAAGTTTGTGAGATTGAGGGGCGCAGGGAAGGAGGGGAAACACAAGGACGACGCTTATCTCAAATATTGTGGCTAAACGCATATTCTAACAAATTTTTGTCATGTTTTTACTGTTGTTATTTCTGTTGTGCGAATAATTTAAAAACAGGCACCTTTGACACTTGCAACTGACACTTTTGCCTCTGTGGATGCGGGAGGAAGGGACGAAGGGAGGAAGAGCTAGAGGTGATACCCTGAACACTTTAATTTAATATGCCGTTGAGCAGACGATAGAAGCAGCACAGCAGGAAAAACCAAATCCCAAAAGTGTACCCAAATCACTTTTGAAACTATCTGGCGCCTTGACGCAGTCCGAGTGCCACACAGACAGAGAGACAGATAGAATGAGATAGAGAGTGAGCGAGTGAGACAGAGCTAGCTTGGCATGCTGTTTGAGCCGGGCTAAATATTTCTGACCACAGCAAAGGTTTTTGCAAAGCATCGACCCAAACATACATACATATTTATGAGGTCCTTGTGGATTTTCATTGAGATAAGCGCTGGCATTTAGGCAACAAGCGATTGCCCAACGGCCACAGAAACCGCCCAGAAAGGATAACCAGTCTCCTTTTTATACTCTTTTTGTTGGTTTGTGTTGCTGGTGGCTTAAATTTTTGCATTTTTATTGACAACAAATTTAATTTCAAAGTAAACGCCCCATGCTTACAGTTTGACGAGCACTGACTTTCAGGCTGCCGTGGCAAACAAATCAATTGCCTTGGCTCAGTCTAGCGTTAACTACGTGCACAACGCTGCGTATACGTAATGAGCTTGTGCTTAAAGACGCATACGTCTTCCCTTTCCTGCCAACTGTCCAACAAAAAGAAGAAAATAAAAAAAGTGGAAGAAAATTAAAGGCAGCAACGAAATAGAGCAAAACACGCAGTCGAAACTAACGAGCTGACTGGCAAGTGGACCAAGTCGACTGACGACTGACGACCAGCAAAAACTGACAACAACATGAAAAATTGTCACTGGCTGAGAGTTAAGAGCGCAAGAAAGAGAGAGAGAGAGAGCAATGACAATGGGCATCTATGGCCATGAGGCATCTTTTGGCCATCTTGGCCATCACCACTGCTGCGAACACTCGAGAGCAACCGGAAATGTTGCTTAATAAAAACGGATATACCAATTTAGTTTTGTTCAAACACAACGCAACAAGAACAACGACAATGGCTAAGAAGCAATGAGTGCCGGAATAAAAGCAGCAACAGACGACAACAACGATAAGGTTGAAAATCGCTGGGTTTTTGGCACACAACCCAAATGCGGGCGCTAAAAGAGGAGGAGGCAACGAAGGAAGGCAAGGAAGGACAGAAGGAGAAAATAGAGGGAAGGGCTTAAAGAAGCAACGACTGCAAAGCTCAAATAAACACAAAAATAATAGAAATTCATTTAAAGTTAAAACGCAAGTAAAACAAAGCGCACAACAAAACAAAAACAAACAAAAAATAGAAAAACAAAAAACAGAAAAAACGAAAACGCCAGCGAAAAATGCAACTGCAAAGAGCTACAATATAAGCTAAAAATACCCTATAATATATTTGAGTTTCTTACATTATTCGTTGATAAACTTACTAAATTTCACTGTAAACCAAAAATCATTTTTCAAAAATGTAATTAGTATAATAAAGACTATATGATTTATTTTTCGTTATTTATTTCTTAGAAATTCATTGAATCATTTAATTAACCCTTTTCTAAACGTGAAATAAATTACAGGGTATACCACGAAACAAAATCAAACAACAGGAAAAGAGAGGTAGAGAGGGAAAAACAAAAATACTGTGAAAAACAACTCAGCGCTAAAATGCACAGTGCAGTGATCAGGATCAGAAGGACACTGGACAATGGGCGAGGACCAAGCTGCGGCCATGTTCAACATATTTGCAGAGCGTACAACGGACTCTGCCAAGCAGAGGCTTAGTTACAACTGGCCAAAGGGGGTTGATAAGCACAAGGGGGGGTAGGGTAGGTAGAGGGGAGTACTTGTAGAGTTTACTGTCGCTGAAGTTTAGCTCGAGTGGAGCTATTTGTTGTTGTTGTTGTTGTTGTTTGGAGTTGTTGCCGTTGATGGCGGCCAGGCCGCAATTTTTGTGTTTTTAGGTTTTTAAGCTTTACAGTTTCTTTTTCTACTCTATTTTTTTTGTTGCTTTTGTTTTGTGGGCAATGCAGCTCGTTTACGATTGAATGCATTTTCCCAGCCAAAAGAGGAAAGCGAAAAAGGAGGAAGAATCATGGGGGACAGTCCACTTGGGGGTTTGTTCAAAACAAATGACCAAAATGACACATGGCCCAGCTAGAGGCGGCCCAAATATTTGGGCCAAAAGCACCAATACACCAATGCAAACAACAGAAACAAAAACAGAGCAATAAGAAAGAAAATTGCAATGCAACAAACGAAGCGAAACGAAACGAAACGAAATCAATCGAGCCATAGGCTATATATAACTCAGGAGTCTCATAATTAGACTACAGCTATTACCAAACACACAAAACCAGGCCAAAAGTCTCTCCCTGAATAGATTTGTCAATTTTTGAAAAGGGTTTAACGCGGAAAATCGTGCGGAAAATGGCTCACAAATGCTGTCTCCCCTCTGAAAAATAGGCTCAGCTGTAACTTTAAGGTGTGTATGTGTAGGTGTGTGTGCGTGTGTGTGCGTGTGTGTGAGAGAGGCAACTACGCACAGCAGGAAACTGAACCTAAAACTGAACTGTGTGGAACTGAACTGAACTGAAAACGGAGCTAAACTAATGGCTAGGAACAAAATGTTGTTTCAAGCTGTGTGCACGAGCGAGCTCAATGATATTTTTCTTATTTTCCCTTTTTTTTTTTGCGATTGTTGTTGTTTTTCCGGGTCGCGCGTGTTTTTTCCTGGCAAAAGACCAAGCGAAAATGTCGAGGGGAAAAATTCCGGCAAGCTGTCATAAAAATTCGCCATAGGAAACAGCCGCCAAAAACCTACGCAATGTTTTTTGTGAAATGAGCACAACACCAACACCAACAACAACAACAACAGCAATAACAATAAGAACAACAAACATATGGGAAACCAGCTGGAACCTCTGTTGGAATTGGTAACTGGTTTGCTGCCTTCAAAGGAGTAAAAGATAAATAATAGCCCATACTGATGAGAAGTGCCAGCTCGGGGAATTACTTGGATTGTTCTCCTATGTGTGTATGTGTGTGTGTGTGGGTGTGTGTGGGTGAGGGTGTGAGGGTGTGTATATTTGGGAGCAGAAAGCCGTTGCGATTGAAGAGCTCACATGATTGAGAGCTTTGGCATTGCCTTAGGTTATTCGGTGGATATTACTCAACGGTTTAGCTGGGGAAATTCATACGGAGCATACGAGGAGAATGATTGATAGGCACTGTGACTCAATTAGATAAGGATAATGTCAGCCATGTTGAGGCAACCAAGACAAAATGTTTCAATTTGAAGTGAAGCTTAAAACTGATTGTAAATTAAATATCGTCAAACTGTATTTTGGAATTCTAAATACTGAATATAATTTCAAACCTATTGAAATGTATCCATATCAAATAGATAAAGAGATAAAAAGATAGAAAGAGATTATGTCTTTCTTAAAAAAAAAGCTGCTGGTCACCGCCATAAAATATAACTGTCGTCAGAGGCAAGAAAACACATTCACTGTGAATGTTCAGCAATAATTGGGAGAAGGAGAAACAGAATCGAAAGATACATAAATTATTAAAAGAGACCTTTTCTCCTTTAGAATTACCCTTCAAGAGGCTTTCCAATGAAAAAGGTCACACGACCTTCTTCGATATTTATGTATGTGCCAAGACTATTTGAAATTATTACAAATTTAAATAAAATTATATTTTAACATATGTATAAGTACACAAATTTATTTTAAATCTCTTTATTGAAAGTAATAAAGTGATATTCATTCAATGAATCGAATTAATATTATTAACATTTTCTAATCAACAGATATCTTAATAAAAGTTTCACTCGCTGATTAGACAAATTATCATAGTCCTAAGGGTATGCATTGAAGCGTAAGTTTTTGTTTAGTGGCCTAAATATTTATGTGCATTGGAGGACCAATCAGCCAAAGACAAACAATCAGAAATCGCAGCCCCGGAGCATAAATTCGCAGTGCCAATGTCGAGTTATGGGAGTTACGGCAACCGAACAAGGCAAACAGTGTAAAGTGCTTAGGAGTTGTACAGCTGATGCCTGAAGCGATTTCCCCTTCCCCCCCGCTTCGGATTTGACCACCTTTTGCTGATTAAGGTGCGGCGCTGGCGGGTGTTCACAGGGGCTTACAGGGCGTATGAGCGACGGCAACATTGTTAACGGCGTTCAACTGTGACAAATGCGTTTGCCGGTTTATACACACACTCACACACACACACACACACACACACGCATAAATATACCCACTCATACACACACACACACACGCAATCTCATAACATATGTTCCAGTGCATGTTGTCGGCTTAGAATTATTATTTATGAACAAGGCAACGCACACAGACAATGAAATCCTCAGCCTACCCTCGTTTCTCCCCTGCTCCTTTGTACTGACTGGCACCTCCCCTTTCTCCGCCCAACACTTGTAATTTTTGCTGAGGTTTTTGCACGTTTAGTAAATAAATCACGCGTTTGTTGTACCCACTGTCCTCCATTTTCAACTCCTACTCCTACTCCTACTCCTTCTCCTCCTGTTCGTCTCCTTTTCCTTTGGCTCCTCTGCTTTAACTATGCCACAAAATGCTTTGTGCCATTTTTTATATATAAATAATTTGCTTTTTGGGCAGCCGCTGCTCAACGTGGTCATTTTTGTTATTGTTGTGGTTGTTAGTTTTACCGTGCATACACTGATAAAAATATCGATATAAATGCAGGTTCAGATAAGAATGGAATTATTAGAATAGAATAAAAAGAAGTTTGGCTTAACTTACTCTTAGATGTTTACAAAACTAATATAGAGTTTATGTTCAAAATGATTAAGAAGAACTTCAGTAAAAATCTCAAAGGAATACAGTCTTAAAAACACTTTTTTGTTTTACTAACAAATAAAAAAATACATTTAACAATTAAAATGTTAATGCACATGACATTTGTAAATTGCTTTATGGAAAAAAACGAAGTAATAAATTAAACCAAATTTTTTTATTCACAAAAATGATTAATTGATAATACATTTTTTTCGCTGTGTTGCCGTACATAAAACTATACATTGATATGGCCATAAAAAGACATATAGGCACACACGCACAGCCACACACATATATATTGTACACACACCACGTACACTCACTGACCTGAGCGAGTGACCAACGTGTGGCGTCTCTGATGATTTATTATGTGTTGCCTATTAACGTCTGCCTTATTATGTACATGTGTGTACACACTAGCGTGTGTGTGTGTTAAAGAGAGTAAAAGAGAGTGAACAGAGAGAGAGGGAGAGAGAGAGATGTACCCTTGGGGAGTATTTGATAACATAAATAAACGCAAATCTATAAACTAAACAAAACTAAACACATGTGTTATTTATACGTACTCGTACAACAAGCCAAAAGCGACATTTAACTCGCACGAACTAACACATGACTTTGGCCATGTTGCAGCTGTTGTTGTGGTAGTTGTCGTTGTTGTTGTTGCCAGAGCTAATGAGCACAAAGTTGTCAATGTGTCAATTTAATTAGACAAGTGACCCAGCCCAGCAATGACACCAAATTGAATTATTACGACGACATTTGCAGCAGCTCGCAACTCTCGAGTTCGTGTTTATGTTTCAGCTGCTGAATATTAGGCGTTTACATGTACACTTCCCGTTGTTGTTGTTGTTGTTGTTATCGTTGTTAACATTGCAACATTTGCGCCACATGATTTGTTGACTTCGAGGCTGGGTGTGGGGACAACTTGCTTTTGTCCCATTTGTCTGAATCGCAGCCAAAAATCAAAGTAGCCAAGCAACCTTTGCGGCCGCATTGCGTATACGACGCGAGTGCCCAGCGGCTGTCAGGTGCTGCTGAAATATTCAGGGGTCAGGGGTCAGAGGTCACGAGGGGAAACGATAACTAAGACTAAGCAAAGCAAAGCAAAGCGAAGCAAAAGCAAATCAAATCATTTATGCTGCCAGCGGCCCATCAATAAAGCCCATTTGACAGCCAAGGCTTAGAAGCATTGGCCAAACAATTAACGCTGCTTTAATGATTTATGTGTGTGTTTGTACATGTGCATTTGTGTATGTGTGTGTGTGTGTGTGTGAGTGTGGTTGCGCCTATTGTGGGTGAGTTAATTATGCTCAGCGGAACTAAATGATGAGCTGCTTGAGAGGTTTATGCTGTAGTCCTCTGGTCATGGACTACAGGCTTTTGAGCCTGGAATTGGAATTGGAATTAGTTGTAGTTGTAGAGCTTCAGCTATAACTGTAATTGTGGCACATCAATCAGAAACTTAAAGGGATGTGTTCCAATATTGCAACCTAATACAGAACAATTGTTTCAGAAATGTGATTCTCGAAATCAATCTTGCTAGCTGGAAACAAGATGATCAGCTTTGTATTGGAACCGAAGACCATTGTTATTTCTGATATCAGCAGACAGTCATACAAGTTGTTAGTTTCAAGACTTTGCTTGCCTCTAGCCCCCAGAAAATGCCTTAGCTTAATGTCCCTCCTCTGCCATTTCGAAAGTAGCAAATTTTATGATCTTTAATCTATCTCTATAGAGTGACAATATCTGTAAATCTGTTTCTTATTTAAAACTCAACACAATTTTGTTGTCAAGTTGCCCTCTCTTTGTCTATTCCTTTGTGTTCCCTCTACTTGGCACTATCGTGAAGCACACTTTGCTGGCGCTTTCTCTCACTCTGTATATTTCTCGCAGTATTCTCTAGAGTTCTCCAGCGGCAGAGTTGCTGCCTCTCTAGATGCCCATTCAGTGCGCTTGCTTAACATGCAAATTTGATGGCATTTCAGCTATAAAATGCGAGCCGGCAACATTTTCATTTTCAAATTTCACTTGGTAAATTTTAACTACTTTTTTGGGGCCAAGTTAACTTTTTTGCATGCCACTTGAAGCAGTCACTGCCCTCGCTCTCTCTCCCTCTCTCTCTCTTCGTTCCCTCTCCCTCTCTCTGTCGCTGTCCTCAACTTTTTGTATTTCTCGGGGTTCTTGACGTTTTTGGCCTGAAGCAGTTGATACTCCTTGCAGCCAACCCGTTTTTGGCCATTGTTTGTCTATTTACACGAGCTCATTAACATTTGAAATGACTTTTTGCTTCGGTTTGCCAGCAAATTTTTCGTGCGTTCAGTTATTTTAATGTTTTGGCTCGGCAAATATCCACTACCCCCTTCGACAGCCCCTCGGCTTTACCCTCCATCATTCCCATATCGGTCTGTTTGCCAACTCTCCATCGCTTGTTTTAATTTCTTTGCATTTGGCATTAAATAAAATTTGCAAAAATAATTTATACCGACCAAAATATAAAAAAAGAAATGAATGAAACTTTTTAAACATTTACACAACATCTTTTCTTTCTCTCTCTCTCTCATATTTTTCAGTTTTTTAATCAGTAATGAATGAGCGCGAGGAAGAGGAAGAGAGAGAGAGAAGGAGAGGGGTTTAGGCCGTTTTGTAAGGCGTGAGTGCGATAGACTGATAGCCTGGCACTCATTTATGCTAATTTGCGTAATTATGCGCTTCATAAAATTACTCGGCAAATGCAGTGTAGCTCCAAAGTTGAAGTTGCCACTTGCCGACATTTGTTGTTGTGCGAGTTGTTCTTGTTGTTGTTGTTCGAGTTGTTCTTGTTGTTGTTGTTGTAACAATTAACAACAGCAGGTTGACTGGAGAAACAGTAGGCACAACGCAATACAAATAGCATATAAAATATTGAAAAAGTTTCAACACAAGTCAGACAGAGAGAGCGAGCATATAAATCGGAAACAGAGAGAGAGCAATGGCAGCGGAAAATTATGAAATGAAAATGTAGAAATGAGTCGGGTTTGAAGTCTGTTAACTACCCCAATCCACAACTGAAGCCCTTTACCGGTTTCAGCTTCCTCTCATTTAATGTTGCCAGCAATGTTTTTTATACCCTGTGTAAATCAAGAAGAAGGTTATGCTAGACTTGTAAAATGAAAAGAGCTGTGTTTGCTTTACTACTACTAGCTTGGTCTGTAAGTTGTTGTCAACTACAATCTAAAGTATATATTTCTATTGATAATTATACAGTCGAATTAAAATGATGATCAATAACAGGGCAACTGTTAGTCAGGCATTTTTCTGGCCCTTTTCCCTTGCATGCTGAATGTTTTTATTTTTTGCTTTAACGCTTTCAAGTAAAGTTTTGCGAATGAGGTTTACAGCTTCACGCCTGCTCAGAGCACGGATTCATGTATGCTTCATTTGCTCGTTGAATAATTGAACATGGCCAACACACACACACACACACACACACACACACACACACACACACACACACACACACATACCAAAGTACACAATATACTTACTCTATATGTGTGGTGTGGGAAACTGAATAAGTGCTGGGAATTAGCTGCCTTGTTTGGCTTAATTATTTATGACTTTTGCCGACCAGTCGCTGTAAAACTGTGCGCATTACATAAATTATGCCAACAATTTTCAATTGTTGTTTCAATGTTTTGTGTAATTTTCAATGCAACTAATGAGCTGCCAAGCAGAGAGCTGCAACGAAAGGGGTGTGATCGAAAAATAGCCTGAAATACCTGGCAATCGTCCATTTAGGTATCGTATATAAAATGCAGTGTTCAACGTTCGATTATTGTATAACAACACAACTACATCGATATCCCATCGAAATTCACATCTATTTATAAACGAATTTGGTGTGTATTTCATATGCATATTTTATTTGTTCAGTGGCAAAACGTGTGCACGATACGATTTTCTGTTGAATTTTTAAAGCAAATGTTAAATTTGAAATGATTTTAAATTTGAGATTATTTTATATTTATTTAGGGCGTGTTTAAATTTAGACAAACCTGATACGATAATGGAACATGTGCCATTTTAATATGTGTAAATTCAACACTAATTGCAATTAAAATTTTTATTAATGTTTTAATTTGCTTCAATATTGTGAATTATTATCGAACGTGTCCATGTCATTTAAGTAACTTTTATCAGAATATGAGAAAAAAAATCCGAATAAAATAATTCTGTTGGGCGCCAAATTATACAAAGTGAAACTTTTGCATCTAAAGGGAAATATGTCATACTGTCAAATCGATTTCATATAAGGCAATCACAAGACAATACTTTGAATCAAATATGATTCATTTTAATTGGCTTTACTACAATTCTCTAAAATATTGGCTTGAGACACAAAGTACATGTATTTAAAGCACACGTTGGGCGCCAGCTGTTACCAAAAAATAAAAAACAATCTTACATATCACTATGGTACATATGACGCAATTTGAATGTAACACATATTGAGTTGGGCCATTAAAGTAATACCAAAACAGAATCACACATATACGAGTCATGAATAGTGAAATCTCTTTCGCTTACATTTCACAGATCGAAAAGCGAACTGTACGAGTCGTACTAAATAAGTTGCTCACATCAAAAGGAAAATTCAATTTCACTATCCAACAATATACTTGTAGAATGGGTCCTCAATGGAGAGAGAGCGAGAGAGAGAGAAGAGAGAGAGAGAGAGAGCGACTAGCTTGCACTTTGTAACCGAACTTGTCAGGCCTGGCACATTTTGCCATTGAAATGCAAATGAAATTGAATTGTTAATTTCACATAGAAAATCCTTGTGGGCCATTCATTCAATATTGAATGTGTTCGCAATAAATGTAATGACTGGCACAGTTTTTCTTCCATTTCCCTCCCACTCACAGTGTCTCTCTATCTCCCTTTCGCTCATGCAACTGGCGGCAAAATTGGCACGCAAACAAATTTCGTAGGAAACGTGGCCCGTTATTTTTGGCAACACAGTGTGTGAGAGTGCAAAAGAAAATGTTATTTTATATGTACATACATATACTATATGTATAACGCATATGACGTTTCCGTTTCCGATACATCCATTGAAAAATCGAGCGACAACAAATTCTGTGCAAAAACATTGCCAAAAAATGAAGAGAATTTTAAGAAATCGCTTGTGGTAAAAATGACATAGAATTTCTTTTAAATAAAAAACAGTTTTTATAGAATTAAAGAAGTGAAAAAATAGAGTTTTCAATTACATTTCGTATTCATTTCGACCTTAAACACAACGCGCAGTTGTTGAAACATATTCCATTACTAGTTACAGCTGTCTTAACTTGGCTAGAAAACTGTTGTTTTTCACACAATAATCTATAGATATACCGAAACTAAACGCTTAACGTTCTCCAAATATGTTGACAAAGGTCAAAACCTCGTTTACCTGCCAGAGGTTGACAGTCCGTGCAGAAGGGTGTGATTATGCCACTGACACATGACACCTTCAACTCAAGTGTGTGCCCCTCATTCCCCATTCTCTCACTCTCTCCCATTCCTCTCTCTCTCTCTCTTTGTGTGTGGTCAAAATGTTGCCCCAAAAAAGTTACAAAAATATTGTAGCATATTTCAAGCAGGAAATATTTTAATACTCTTGCAAGGGGTATTATAATTTTGGCATAAAGTAGATTTATTTGGGGCTGTGTAGATAAAACTTTCTTGAACTTTTCAGAATACATTGTTTGAGCTGTTTATTTATATATACTTGTTTTATGTCAGCTAATGATGTCAACAAGACTTACTTCTAAAATTGTCTGTATACATTAATAAAGCTACCATATAAATATTTAAAAATGTATATTTTAAATTTTTAATGGTAATTTAATGCTTATATCTAATTTAGTCAGCACTTGTTGGTCTAGGGTATTTAAACTTTGTTACACAAGTGCTTGCTGTTTCCTTATTTAGTTTCGTTTGTTGCTATTACTGTTCGTACCCTTTTAGCACATGTCAAAGCATTTTGAACTCGTTGCCATTTCGTTACACCTCTTACACCTTTCTATGAGAACCCTTGGAAGCTTCTCTCGTGATGTTGCTGATGTTGACGTTGTTGTTTGTGTTGTTTGTGTTGTGTTGTGTTCTACTCTGTTTGTGTTTTGTTGGCCGCTACCGCTTTCAAAATGCCATTTAGAAAATTCAATAGCGCTTTGATTTCGTTTCGTTTATTTTCACAAAGTGTTTTTCACTAGCACGCTCTTCTATTTCCCCTCCCACGCCCAGTAGTGACTCTTCCTCCTGATTTGGTCAATACAAAGCTGAAACTCGGCTCAAATCGATTTCGCGTCGTTTGTTGATTTTTCGTTGCGTTTTGTTTAGCGTGAAAATCAAACTGTTAATTTGCACTTTTGTCTGCAGCGATTTAGTTCTATTCAGTTCGCTTAGGTTGCCTTAAGAGGGGATTTAGAAGGGAGTGAGGGATAGAAGAAGATTCACTAAAAAGCATTCAGTAGCACGCACCACGTGGTCAACAGATTCTGACCCAACAACGCTCACAAAAAGCACTTTGCTTAGTTTATTTATTGCTTTTGTTGTTGCTGTTTTTGTCGTTGTTGTCGTTGTCGTTGTTGTTTGCTTGTTTATTTGTTTGTTTGTTGTTAGCTTGTTTTTCGGTTAGCTGAGTTGCCTTTGTTTTTGTGGCTGCAAATTAATGTTTGTCTAAAGGATTTAATAAGCAAACGATTTTCATTTTCTTGCTTGCGCCTAAAGCTAGGCAACATTTTTTTAAGCACTGCAAAATACTATGAAAGTGTATGTATGTATATGCTGAAGTTTCTGAGACATAAACATCATCAATCAACATCAATTCAAATCCAAGTCAAAAGATGAACAGCTGATTGACAATTGAGAAGGGAAATTGAAAGAGAGACTCAACATTCTCATATTTCTGCGTGTGAGTAAGACTTTGTACTATTAATCAACATTGAAAGAAATGCGATGCAAAATATGAAAAGAGCATGTCTACTTGAGAGAGCGTAGCAAGCAACAGTTTAAAGGCAACTGGAAATAGTTTTAGGAGAGATGGAGAGGGAGAAGTTAAAATTACCAAATTTGTTAATTATTTTCAATTATAATTTCTAATAAAAAATCAATTTAATAAAGTTAATTTGAAAAAGAAAGATATTGGATATTCTTTCAACTACATAATTAATATTTATTTTCGTATTTTACTAATTAAACTCAAGAGATTTTTTACCTTCAGATTGAAGCCAAAGAAACTAGAGCTCGTTAGATTAGCTAACGATCTAAAAATGATAAGAAATAATATAATGAAAGAGCAAGAGACAGAGAGAGACAGAGATAAGTAACGAGAGCGGATAACTGTTCGGCTATCAATTTTGAGCCATTTGTTTTGGTTTTGTATTCGCTGCCCAGCTAAAAATTAACTTCACGCCAACTATTAAAAAGTCTTATTAGATTTCTTTTATGCCAAAGTTTTGGCTGCTGTTGCCGTTGGCAATACTCGTACCCTTCCCCCATTGTCCGCTCTTCTATCTTCGTGGCCCTTCTATCTACCACAGACATCACACGACGCTAGTTACTTTACTTTTAATTACTTTTGTGAAAATTCATTTATCACTTTTATCCCAGCTCAAACTCAAGCTCATGCCATGGCGACCAACTGACTCTGGCCCTCTCCAAGATCTATGCGCAGGGCCATTTTTCACTGAAAAACTTTTTCACACACACACACACACATACACATACAATGTCATAGAGAATGTGAAATAAGGCAAAAGGCAAGCGGGGAAGGGGGAGGGGGTCATTGAGCGAGGATATAAAATTGAACGCCCTTTGGCCAGTCATCGGCCAGTTTGGCAGCTGAAAAAGTCAAGTGGAAATTCAATGATGCCATTAATTGGCCAAAGTTTTCACTTATGTTCTGATTTTTGGCCCAAACATACACACACACACAGACACACGCACACACTGAAACATACTCACACTTGCCAGTGCCTGAAAATGGCCTTGGCTATCAGCTGAAAACTGTGCCAGGAAGTACAAATGTAGCTGCCTGCTAAATTTACGGTTTCCCCCAGTTGCACAACTTTTGGCCAACTGTGCAGCCAAATTGCACGAAATCAGTTTAGACAGAAACGCCTACATACTACGAGCTCGAGTTCCAGAATACACGACTCCAACTCACAGTTGGTGGGCCATTTATCTTGCAATTGCAGCTCTAAACGCTTCCTGCATGTTCTACTCGCCAAATACGCGCCCCTCTCCCCTCTTCCCTCTCCCCCCTTTCGTCATTTTCCTCTATTTACAGCAAAGAAATATTTAGCATTACAAAACCAAAGCAAATCTATCAAGCAGCTGCTTTTCGCTGAGACAGATACTCAGTCTAATTATTGAAATACTATCGCTCATTAAAAATAATTACATTCTTATACACTGATAAAAACCCACTTAAATCGCATACCAAAGGTGAAGTTTTATCTATTATTTTATTATAAGTATAATAGTAAACATTGTAGTAAAAGATAATTGAATAATCAAAGGTCGAGCAATCTCAACTACAACTCGCTTCTCATTCTTTATCAGACCTCCAGTAAACACAGCGAAATCAAATAAACATTATTGTTGGTCATTGTGACGTGTGGTGTGCCCCACAATAGTGATAAGACCCACACAGCTGACCTGGTTAAAAGTCTAGCTGGTTTTTTAAAACCACTGATAGTCTTAGATCGACTTTACTCGAGGCAATCACAACAGTTTTACAAGCACTGTAAACAAACCCGATCAAACAGACTGAGGGGTCCTAATCATCAAATCGGATGTTCCAAATTTCGCTGCATAATTCTGACTTGAGAATATTACTATTTGTACTTGGATTTAACTTCGGATGTTCCAAATTTTGCTGATTAATTCTGACTTGCCATATTATTATTTGTACTTGGATTTCTTTGGACTCCCATGCGGACTATAAAAGCCAAAGGCTGCAAAGCAAATTTAAACATTCTCTAAACAGACATTGATTGAACAACATAAGAATGAAGTACATGCCGGAGATCAACTACAATGCCGACGACAAGATCTGGAGTGGAAAGGAACCGCCTGCATATTTCTCAGAGGATCTATCGATTGGCGAGATCATCTTTCATGAAATGCAGCGCCATCCAAACTTAATAGCACAGGTAAGTTGGTCCTATATCATTATAATCTTACTGTTTTCACTTAACTACATTGTCCTTCAAAGATTTCTGATTCCGAAAATACCGTTCTCACTCGGGAGGAACTTTTCCTGAATTCCAAGCGTGTGGCCAGCTACTTACGGAACTTGGAACTTCAGCAATCGGATATTGTTGGGATTATAGCCAGAAATACTACACATATATTTGCTGTGGCCTACGGATGCTTCTTCAACGGCATTGCCTTTCATTCCCTCAACATAAATTACGAGCAGAACACTATTGAGAATCTCTTTGACATCACGAAACCCAAGATAATCTTTTGTGATGGCGATGAATACGAGAAGGTGAAAGCTGCCACAGAGAAGTTGAATGTGAGGATTGTGACAATGCGGAGTCATAAGGAGGGCTCCATAAGCATTGAAGAGGTCCTTAAGACACCCGTTGCACCGAACTTCCAACCGGCACGACTGGAACAGGGAAACAATCAAACTTTGGCCATACTTTGCTCCTCAGGCACAACTGGATCTCCCAAGGCGGTCACAGTTCCTAACAGTCCCTCATTGGCTAAATTTAGCCCGTAAGTTTGATATCAACAATCTCCAACGCACTTTCATAAATTGCTACTCCCTCATAATAGGTTCGTAACCACCTCCGATGTGCTGTACGTACATAGTACTTTGGACTGGGTGTCGGGTCTAATGACAACCCTCTCATCTGGACTACGCAGCGCGCTACGCATTATATCGGATAAGCCGTTTGATCCTGCAGACATATTGCGACTTATCAAGAAGTACAAGGTGACTTTTCTGGTTCAAGTTCCCACCCACATGGCACAGATGGCTAACTGTCCTGAAATCGATGGGGATTGCCTAGACAGCTTACTCTATTATCTCTATATTGGCTCGGGCTGTTCCGTCGAAGTTCAAAAGAGCATTCGAAGTCGTCTTTCCCCGAAATGTTTTTTCATTTTCGGATATGGTTTCACCGAGCTGGGTGGAGGCGGAGCTTATAATTTTCACTTCGATCAAAAACCCAATTCGGTTGGCCGCTTAGGAGACGGTAGTAAAATGAAGATACTCAACGACCAGGGAGAAGCTTTAGGTCCTAATGAGGTGGGCGAGGTGTGTGTGTACACCGGAAGATACTGGGCAGGGTATTACGGAAATCCGGAGGAAACTCGCAGAATGCGAGACAGCAACATGTGGTTTCACTCTGGAGATTTGGGCTACGTCGACGAGGATGGTTTTCTCTTCATTGTGGATCGCAAAAAGGAAATGCTCAAGTACCAGAACATCATGTATTATCCCCAACAAATAGAAGAGGTAGTTACCAAAATGCCCGAGGTCTCCGAAGTCTGTGTCTTTGGCAACTTGAATCCAGTCAGTGGAGACGAAGCTGCAGCGGCAATTGTCAAGAAACATGGAGCCCAGTTAAGTCCTCAGGATGTTGTTGACTTTGTGGCAAAGCATGTGAAGGCGAATTACTTGCAGTTGACTGGAGGAGTCTATATAGTGGATGATCTGAAGCGTACTGCGAGTGGCAAAACAGATCGCCGATCCACAAAAGCTTACTGTTTGGAACTTGAGAAAAAAATCTAATCTAATCGAGAAATCAGTGTTCACAAAAATGTTTATTTCCATTAATTATAATACCTTATCAATAAATAAGAACTACAATAATATTTTAATTTACTTTCTATCAGATGATAAATAGGGAAATTAAACCAATTTTCTTCAGCAATTGTCAATGGTCAAGCAGTTTCAACTTCAACACTTTTCATACTCCAGCGATTCTCAAATGATTCAATATATCAAAACACAGCTGTGCTCGACAAATTCTTTGAAGGTGCTCGGATCCACATTGAAGTCAAATAAATATTTCCAGTACTGCAAGTTATTATGACGAGCGACAAGCTCTACTGTCGTGATAAGACTGGCACAACTAATATGGTCAAAAGCCGAACCTGTTATCTGTTTGCTGCGTTGATATCGCTTTTTAGACCCAGTACCCAAAAAGTTCAAGGGGGCTAATAAATTTGTGGCAATTTATTTATCAGGCACAAAAAGGCATTTTCGTATCTAGAAATAATATTTAATATTTGATTAATATTTGATCAGCATCAACAGCCGAGCCACCTTTAAAAGCTAGAGCCACGAAATTTGCTGACAAATTTCTAATTTGTACAAGACGGGAAATTGAATTTGCGTTTCATTGCAATCAACTTAAAAACACATGTTCGGATACAAATGACGGAGATTGAAACTATCTATAAATGACTGTTCTTTTTTTAAACTCGGCAGAGTGAGAATCGAACGGAACCGGCATTTTCAGAGTCGAGCACACTCGACTGTAACGTTCTTATTTGTGTGGCGTGCGCTGATAATTAGAACAGTTAGTCATTTTTGTTTACAAACTGGTTGTGCACAGAGAGAAAAAAGCTCTACTTTGAATTGGGTCAAATGAGCCTAGTATATATAAGAAATAAGTTCTTGATATGCCTTAATTACATACTACATTAACAAATCTTTAACAAGGTATCGATCTATAAAGATCGATGTATTGTTAAGGAAAAAAAATCTTGATTTTTTATAAAAATTCGTTTAATCTGCAATAAAGATTTAGTAGATCAAAAATCATAATATATCAACTTGAAACTGTTGGTCAACTGAAATATTCGTACTTAATAGATCCTACTTGAAATAAGGTCGAAATTCTCGATTTAAATATAGTAAGAAATCAAGTCTGAAATGTTTATGTCTTATGTACAATAATACAATAATTCATTTTTACACCACATCAGAATTTTCTTATTATCTGATTATCTTATCTCTAGTCGATGTCAAACAGTCTTAACTACAACCCGATTCTTTTCTGATTAAATTATCTCAAGTGCTACTTTATATAAGACCAGCAGTAAAATGCCAAGTACTACAAAGGTCTAATTGCAAGTTATTATGACGTTGCAGCAAGCTGAACAATCGTGATAAGGCCGACACAACTAACAGACTCTCTTCATTAGACTTAGACTTATTCAAACAGTGAATGGAATTTAATATCAAAATGTAAGAATCGACAAGAAATTAATCGAGTTGTCGATTTCATAATATCTATTACACCGATATTTAAATTTAGAATTGAAAAGTTGCTACGTCGAAAATCAGACCAACTTATAACATTCATAACTCTGCGATTCATTATACGATCAACTTTAAATCAATTCGTTAAAATAATGTTTTGCCTCAAGATATCGAACTTTGAGCAACTTAACTTTTCATTCGAATGGGTCTCGAATGGGTCCCAAATGGGTTTTAAATTCAAAGGAATTATCTAAAGGCTTTGCAAAAGAAATTGCTTTCCTGTACTGCCGTCTTAGAGTGACTGCAAGTTTAAGTAATCACAACAATTTATCATGATTGTCAACAAACTGGCTGTAAAATCGTAGTTATAAACAACGGGCAACGGGAATCCTCGATATAATTCTGACTTGCTAGAAAACTACCTTGACTCGGTCATCGGTATGCCAATTGATAAGATATTCCGACTAGTTCACCGACTATAAAAGCAAGAGTTGCAGAAAAGCTTCAACACTCACAATAACAGTGCTTACTAACGAGCGTTAGAATGAAGTACATGCCGGAGATCAACTACAATGCCGACGATAAGATATGGAGTGGAAAGGAACCGCCTGCATATTTCTCAGAGGATCTATCGATTGGCGAAATCACCTTTCATGAAATGCAGCGCCATCCAAAGTTAATAGCACAGGTAAGTTGGTCCTATATCATTATAATCTTAAATTTTTAGCTTTACTACATTGTCCTTCAAAGATTTCCGATTCCGAAAATACCGTTCTGACTCGGGAGGAACTTTTCCTGAATTCCAAGCGTGTGGCCAGCTACTTACGGAACTTGGAACTTCAGCAATCGGATATTGTTGGGATTATAGCCAGAAATACTACACATATATTTGCTGTGGCCTACGGATGCTTCTTCAACGGCATTGCCTTTCATTCCCTCAACATAAATTACGAGCAGGACACTATTGAAAAGCTCTTTGGCACCACGAAACCCAAGATAATCTTTTGTGATGGCGATGAATACGAGAAGGTGAAAGCTGCCACAGAGAAGTTGAATGTGAGGATTGTGACAATGCGGAGTCATAAGGAGGGCTCCATAAGCATTGAAGAGGTCCTTAAGACACCCGTTGCACCGAACTTCCAACCGGCACGACTGGAACAGGGAAACAATCAAACTTTGGCCATACTTTGCTCCTCAGGCACAACTGGAACTCCAAAGGCGGTGACCGTTCCCAACCTTATAATAAAGAGCGTCAGCCCGTAAGTTGAATGATATCAATTATCTCGACAATATCTTAAAATCTTTCACTTTTCTGTTATAGATTTATTACAACTTCGGATGTGTTGTATGTACATAGTACTTTGGACTGGATGACAGGACTTTTGGTTACTCTTACCTCTGGGATACGAAGCGCCCTACGCATAATATCGGATAAACCCTTCGACCCTGCGGATATTTTGCGCCTTATTAAGAAATACAAGGTGACTTTTCTTATTCAAGTTCCTCCCCATATGGCACAGATGGCAAACTGTCCCGAATTCGATGAGAATTGCCTGGACAGCTTACTCTATTTTATCTACGGAGGTGCGGGCTGCTCCATCGAAGTTCAAAAGAGCATTCGAAGTCGTCTTTCCCGTAAGTGCTTTTTCTCTTTTGGTTATGGCTTTACCGAGTTGGGTGGAGGCGGATCAGGTAATTGTCACTTCGATCAGAAACCCAATTCGGTTGGACGCTTTGGAGACGGTAGTAAAATGAAGATACTCAACGAACAGGGAGAAGCCTTAGGTCCTAATGAGGTGGGCGAGGTGTGTGTGTACACCGGAAGATACTGGGCAGGGTATTACGGAAATCCGGAGGAAACTCGCAAAATGCGAGACAGCAAGATGTGGTTTCACTCTGGAGATTTGGGCTACGTCGACGAGGATGGTTTTCTCTTCATTGTGGATCGCAAAAAGGAAATGCTCAAGTACCAGAACATCATGTATTATCCTCAACAAATAGAAGAGGTTATCACCCAAATGCCTGAGGTCTGCGAAGTCTGTGTCTTCGGAAAAATGAACCCAGTCAATGGAGACGAAGCTGCAGCGGCAATTGTCAAGAAACAGGGAGCCCAGTTAAGTCCTCAGGATGTTGTTGACTTTGTGGCAAAGCATGTGAAGGCGAATTACTTGCAGTTGACTGGAGGAGTCTATATAGTGGATGATCTGAAGCGTACTGCAACTGGCAAAACGAACCGACGTGACACAAAAGCTTATTGCTTGAATATGCCAACTAATGTATAAATAAATTTGTTTCCTTCTTTTTTAATTATTAAATATATTCCTCAAAACACAAATTTTATTAAATTATTTTAAATGTGATAGTTAGATGATTATTCAAACTTTAGTTTGATTTGAAAGACTTATCTTTAATTTGATTAGATTAAGAGCAATAAACAATTTTTAAACAGTTCTTCAAATAATTGATAATAATTTCATTTGTCTATCTTTAAAATTTGAACTGTGCTGCCATAGAATATTACTCATTCCGTTTATCAGTACTCACATATTTATACTTATTTTTGAAAAGACGATGTTTAATTGGATAGTCATAATTACCGTATGGAATATCAGTCAGTCTTCAATGATAACGTTGATACAGTTCCATAGCTTATCTAACAAGAGTACTCTACGTTGAATATAGTTACCATTAAGCACTCGAAGTAGGGGTGGGGGTTAATAGCAGTTATAGCCCATATGGCCATTTGAGCTGAATGAAAAATGGGCTCGTCATTAGGCGTTGACATGCCATAAACAAACATTTTTGCGTGGAACTGAATCGAGAAATGAAGCAAAAACCGCTCATAAAACTGAGACAAACTTTTCGCAGATTGATGATAGCGGGTGGACGAGAAGGCGGCAGGGTGGAAAGGTGGGCGGGGCAACGGTCAGGGCAGCGCATGTCAATCGATGGGCTCGCTTCACTGTTAAGAGTGGGAGGCGGCAATCCACAAACTCAGCTGGCCAAAAACTTTTGCCTGATGTCACAAACTTGCAACTATTTTTACAGCCCAGCTCCGAGCTAGAAGGATGCTCTACCAAGGACCAAGGACCGAGGTGCAAGGACGAGTAAGGAGGTAAGCCCGGCGGGCACCTCTCACTCACTAATAGTCAAAAGTTTAAATTGTTACGGAGTGCAGCCATATGAAAAGTCAACGCGGGTGTCACTTCAGCAGTTGCTCCTCAACTGCAGCTGCAACTGCAACAAAAACAAAAGCAAAAACAGAAACTAAAAAAATAAACGAAAAACGGAAACAAAATGGAACAAAATTCACAGACTCGCAGAGTCGTTTATCTTCCAGCCCATAATGACAGTTTGGCAAAAGAGCTGGGCAGCTGTGACACTTGACAGAGTAGAAGATACCAGGAGAGAAATAGTGGGGGACTGAGAGAAAGAGAGAGAGAGAGAGAGAGAGAAAGCGAGTAAGGGAAATATTTTGTGTGTGCGAGCAGATTCTTGCATTAATTTACCTATGTCAAAGTTTGAGAGCAGTTCCTATCACAACAGTTTGAGAAGCATTCATGGACGGAGTCATATTAACTGATCTTACAAATAAAGAGATTTATACATATGTAGAATATTTAATAAGTTTAATATAATTAATAAATTTAATTTATTTATATAGAATAGTTTTACTATACACACAAATGCTAATTCACAGTTTTACATGCATTGCGAGTATTTTAAAGCAGTTTGACTCCCACTGCATAAAATACATAGTACGCAGATGGACAAAAAGATTGATTGCAAGTTGATTAAAGACTTCAAAGACATGGTGCACTTCAACTAAATATCTGCAATAAGTCACAGTTTTAGAAAAACATTTACTGGGCTAATTACAGTGGACTTTTCTCCAAGTCTTTTTCGCTAAGTTATCATCATCTTTTGTAGAAACTGAGTGTTAGTAGCTTGACTTATAGTTAAAGGCCAAGTATATTGGCTTGTTTTAGTCATAACTTTATTTAATACAAGAAGAAGTCATTACTCTGCAGTTTAACAATCACTTCCGGCACATAAACGTGCAGTTTGAGAGGATCTGCCTTGGGTGGAGAATCGTGTACAAAGACTATAAACTTTTATTGTATTTGCTTTGATTACGAGCCACATTTCGCACACTTAACCCACAGTTTGATGGCCACTGCAGAGGGTTGTTTGAGACGTTTATGGGTTTGACATGCAGTTTGATTACCCACGGTCTCATAAATAACATGCAACACTTCAAAAGAAGGTAACGACCAAATCACACATAGAAGAACCAGCTGCAGATGACTTTCCCCACTCCCGGCCAGCACCTCCCTCCCCTTGTTGCAGACGGCTGAAATGTCACCTTAGGCCATGTCATAAATTATACGACAAATGCGTTTGTCTTGGGGCGAGGCCATTTCCGAATTGTTGCCTGACTGCCTGACTGCCAGCTGCAATCATTGCCAATGTTGCATTGTCGTGTTGCATACTTTTTGGCGCCGGCATTGCCATTACCATGCCACCAGGTTGCCACCAGGACTCTCTAGACTATGCAGCTAATATTATTTTATTGCTTGCGACTTAAGAAGCCGCAAAATTTATGCGACAACAACATGGGGCCAAGAACGACGAGCCATAATAATAAAAGGCAGCCAGCAGGCGGCAGGTAGCATGCACCAGGCAGCATGTTGCAAGTTGCCATTTGCCATTGCCATTGCTATTTTGTGCAGTTGCTTTTGCCGTTACTATTTTTGAGTTGCTGCTGTACTTGTTGTTAATATCCTGTAACCAAAGTCGTGGGTATATATAGTACCTTGTAATACAACGAATTCCAGTAGCTAATAAATAATTTATATAAAACAATAATCAAGTTTCTTTTGCTGACTCTTAACATTTCTGTACATAAAACAATTTTAGCTTCTAGTCGACATATTCAGAATTAAATAAAATTAATTGAAGCCTATTTTAATTATAATCCAATACATTTTACATCTGCAAACAATTCTTAAATAATGTTTAAATAAGTTATATAGAAGTATTTGTGTGATGTGAATGAATCTTGTGTTAACTGGAGGGTATCGCATAGTTAATAATCATATTCGCCGACAGGTGGCGCTGTTGCTGTTGTGCTCTGAATGCAAACAAATTTGCATGCCGTCAGTTAGTATTTTACTGCCAGCTGGGAATGCGTTGGGTGTGTTGGTTTTGTGTATGTGTGTGTGCGTGTGTGTGTGTGTGTAAGTGGAGGAGTGGAGGAGTGGCACCTTGGTAAAGTAGTAAATCTTTCTGTGTTTTTCCATTGCGGTTATTTCATTCGGTGCAGTGTGGCAAGCGAGGCAGATGGAAACTTCTTGCTTCGGCGTTGCCACATGGTGTGAAATATGCAACGACGACGCAGGTGAAACAAAAGCGCGCGCCACATAACCATCTGAAGGTGCTGCCACCAAAGTTTTCCACCTGTTTCACCTCTTTTCTGGTTGCGATTCGTTGCGCTTCGCACGTTGCACACGTGACTTGTTTATGTAGTTGAACTTTCCGCTGCCGATGCCGCTCCCGTCTCCGTCCCCGTCTCCGACTCCGACTCCTTCTCCGCCTCCTCCTCCACTTCCCTTCTTCTTGGGGCTGCCATCCACGCGAGTACTCATACTTGTTATGTGCCGTTACATTTCTCCAGCTGCTGTTGCAAACTGAGTCTGTCTCCCTCCCTCTAGCATTGCTTCATTTTCTGTTTCGTTAGCTGCGCACACACGCATACATCTAGACCCTGCCCACTTCCCCACTACCTCCTTCCCCACTAAAGAGCAGAAACTTGCTTTTATTGATATTTAAACATTTTTTATTGTGTGCGCATAAATTTTTGCTCATTTACTTGAAAAACTGAGTCAAGCTTGGGGAAATGGACATGTGCGAAAACAGAACTCTGGAATATCTCAAATATGTTTTTGTTATAAAGCTGGCATTTGTCAATAACAAAGACTTTTATTGAATTCCAGTTTCATACTACTTTTCATTTATGGCAATGATTTTTACTGGGATCAACCTCAACATTCTTTCGATTACAAAATATTCAACATTTCTAGTATTCATTGTCTAAAAATATGCGTTGTTTTCTGTAGATTTTCAGGAATTTAGGATAGAATAGAATGTTTGTAGTAAAATCAAGTGAATAATGGAAATAATAGATAACAAATAATAGATTGGAATTAAATAGAATCGATTATATCGACTATATTTATCCCATAAGATTTGTCAGTTATAGTACACACTTTTTGGACTAAAATATTATTTAAAAAGTAGACTAGAATTTCTATTATTTTCTTCAAATTGTCTAATAAAATTGATTACTCAACAAAAGTATTTTAATTACCAACAGAAAAGTAAACTATCAACATTATAATTAGTCTCAAATAATAAAAAACTGCCACAAAGCCTTGCCCTATTAGCTAAAGTTAATTGATCAATGGATAAGTTACTTAATAAAATGGAGGACTTTCTTTTCTACCTGAGTTACTTGATACTCTTCTCCTCAGTAACCCAATTTAAACTGTTTTGAAAAGATTTACCGTGATTCTGCCACAAATTTCTCGGATTTGTTAACTTGTTCATCTGTTGGATTCGTTGAGTTGACATCATTAAGTTTGGTGAACGAAAAACTTTTCCACTCATTACATTTTGCACTTAACAACTACAACAGTTGCAGTTGCTCATTGCCAGTTTTCCGTTGCAGCTGTTGTAGTTGCAACAACTTTTTAAAGTATCTTCTTCTCAGCTGAAACTTAAAGTCAAAATCATGTCATGGAGTAAAAAAAAGTGCAATATGAAGCAGAAGGAAAGCAGGGAGCTAATTTGGAATTTAAACGTCAAATGTCAATCACAGAGGACAAGGACGAAAATGAAAATGAGACTGAAAAGAGCAAAAACGAAGCCAACCACAGCGAACAATGAGCAAAAAACATAATTGGCCACAAAACAAGCTGGGATGAAAGTGCCGAGAAAGTGCAAGAAGCAAGAAGCAAGAAATTTGCTTAATGCGCTGCATGAGTCAAGCAACAAAAAATTCAAGTAACTAGCTAGATACCCTGTAGTTGACTGTAAAGTTAAATAAAACAATCAGAATAAAACAAAAATAATTATTTTATTGAGCGTGGATCGCTGAGATCGAAATATCGAGAGATATTTATTGAGAATACTCTCAAAAATACAGGGAAAGATCTGACAATTAATGATATATACGAATCTGGCGAAGTTTATGCCCTACAAAGTTTACTTTAAAACTAAAGAGTTAAACTAGTCAAGTCTAATTATTCTGTAATTAAAGGGCAAAAAACAAGATATATTAAGGAGACATATGAGAAGGAAAATACAAATACGAATACCTCAAATAGGGGAAAATTAAATTAACTAAATGCATGTTAAATGGAAGAGTGAAATATGATGGTTTTCCCCATCACTCATGGTTTTTGTTTACTAGCCATTTGCTTAGAATGTGGTTTATGTTGGGGAAGCAATCGAAAACTATAGAGTTGTCAGCTTTAAACCTTTAAAACCTATTCGCCTGTCTACAGGGTATCAGCAGATAAACATAACGTATATCATGAAATAAGATGCGATGCGATAGTAAAAAACCAGGCATCAGCTACAATAATAAAAAAGAGAGGGGAAAGCTGCAGTCGCTAGTAGAGATGTAAGCAAAATGTGCGTGGCATGTTGGCTTCCAAAAAATCTGCATGCGTGTGTCTATAAGAGGGTTAACCACTAACCACACCACCACCCCCTATCACCGCTCCACCACCCCCTGCCATTACTGTGGATAAGGATTCCACGATTCTACAAGAAAATCGCATTTTCAACGCGTTGCAAAACGGGCCAAGAAAAATAAAAATGAAAAACTGCTTTGCACTGCAAGGCGACGACAGATAGCGCGCCAAGTGTTGCAACAGTGCCAGAGACGGGTGTGGCATGTGGCGAGGGGGGCTTGCTTACAGAAAATAAAATAAACAGAAGCTAGGAATGCGGGCACCCGAGGGAGAGAGAGAGAGACAAGAGAAACCCTTGCTCATGTTCCCTCGTGCCCCATCCGTCGTTGAGTTGAGAAGCGCACAAAAGTTCAAGTTTTCAGATACTTTTTCAGGCGTTCGCAACGGCTCCTTGTTTTTGCAAGCCGCTTGCTCCTTGCCGCCCAGCTGCTGCTGCTGCTGCACAGCTTCATCATCATCAATTTTTTTGTGTTCTGCTGTGCTGTTGCTTTTGGTGCCTCGTGTATGTGCCGTTTTGTTGCATAGTTGGAGGCAAGCGCGCGCTTTTTGGCTTCCATCATGCATACATAAAACATGCAGCTATCCACCTTGCCCCACAGTTGTTGCCCCTGCACCACTGCACCTCGTTGGGCGCATAAAAAGTGCAGATAATGGGCAGCGGTAGCTGTCCAAAGATAGCCGAGAGTCCGTGTCAAAATTCAATTGCAACTTGTAGAAGGTAAAAGCGGCTAGAAATGCAAATTAGAGTGTCAGACAGACGAAGGAAAAAGCGAAAAAGATACGCCCACAGATATAGATGCAGATGCAGATATAGATACATTCACAGATACAGATACAGATAGGAATGCGGCTGCAGATACAGATGCAGGCACTGCTAATTGTATGCAATCTGTAGGTGTTGCCTTTACTCTTTCCGTCTTTCTGTCTGTTTGTCCTGCTGTCTGTCTGTTTATCCATTCCATCTATTTGCCTACCTGTCTGTCATTCTGTTTGCCTGATTGTCTGTCTGTCTGTCCGTCTATCTGTCACTGACTGTGGCTGACAGTTAAAAAGACGCTCGGATACCAACACCGATTGCTGGCCAAAATTCTCATGTGTTTTCTGCATTCTCGGAAGGCCGAAACAAATTTGCGTTTTAATGAAATTTCAGCGAATCTAGGTTATGAATTTTGGCATTCAACTGGCAATCTACATATATTGGACGCTTTAACTTCTGTGCATTATGATAATTTATTGATCTGCAGTGCATTGATGCAATTAAAATTGGCACTGCAGATTTTCCCAATCTATATTTAATTTGAAGTTTGCATTTTAGTGTATGGATAAAAGTATGGAAGTGTTGGAAGTAAAACAATGTTAATATTGTCATTTTGAAAGAAAATTGGTTAAGATTTGACAAAGTTGGAGGAGATGGAATTTTTAAAAATATTTTAAAAATAATTGAATTTTTTAAATGAATAAGATTTTGAGGCCGAACAAAGATCAATTTGGCATTCCGCATGGAAATCGGTTAAGATTTGTCGAAGTTATAACAGTCTGAACTTTTTTAAAAAGTGTCAAGGATCACTTCAGACGGGCACACGCATTTTGGGAGCACAATAAGAATCAAGAGTGTTAATACACTCTGGCAGATGTCAGTTAAAGAATCAGTATCTTTTGTAATTTAAGTGAGTATCTCAAAAGTGTCTACAGAGACAGAAAGAGATACAGGGAGAGTAGCTCTCGGTGCAGCCCTTGCCGTGTTCAAAAATTGGTACAACAAAATTCAGTTTGTTGACATTTTGCTACAAGTGTGTTTGGGTGTTTGGGTGTGTGCCTGATTTAATTATTTCTGTCGCCGTCAGATACTTTAGCATATGGCGGCCCTGGTCACCGCAGAGGAGTGCAAATATTTGCAAAGGATCATTTTCAATTTTCATAAGAAAAATGCTGAAAGCCAGAGCCAGAGCTCTCACGCTGTTGATGTTGATAATGACGATGGTGATGTGCTAATGATGATGTTGATAATGATGTTGTTGCTTTTACTGTCGTGGTGTTGTCTCGATAAAACTTTAACCAAATTTGCACGCATCAGTTTTGATGCTTTTATAGTTTGCTGTGTAGCTGAAAATTCTGACAACTTGTGTGTAAAGTTTTCAATGAAAAACTCATAGTACGAGATACGAGATAGTTACCAAAAAATATGAAAATATTTGTTGTAATTTTAAACCCAATTAAAGCGCTGGCTGCAGGCTAAAAACACTAACGGAAAATGTTTCACATTCAAAGCCGACAAGCAAATTGAAAACAAATTGAAAGCAAACATCAATCTATAGCCCAAAGCTTGACTAAGTTAAATAATTGTGGCAGCTAATATCACCAAAATAAAAAGAAACAAAAACAGCAAAAGTAATGCTAAAATAAAACTAAGAGAAGCGGAAATGAGTCAATGTCTGTCGTCATCAAGACCTCAACTGAATATTTTATGTCCTCTTTGTGGCAGATGACAAAATGCCGGAAATTCAAGCAAAACAATGCGAAAGAAATGCGACAAGATTTATGAGTTGAGCCGCTGCACAAATTGCAAATTGAATGGCAACAAAAGAGGCTGAATCTCAGCCGTTCTTTGCCCTTTGCCCCCTTGGTCCGCTGGTTTACCACACAGTCTGTCTGTCTGAGTCACGTTGCCGGCTCAGCGTCTAGACTTCCGTCGAGACGCCACGAATGGAATGGCATGGAATGGAAATTTAAATGTAATGTGTTCTCACATTTCGGCAACCAACGCAATGTCAACCAACCACTTTCAGTCGAGACGCACTTACAGCCACTTAACAGCCTCCGGTGGTTGCCGGTTGCCGAGTGCCGAGTGCGACAGCACGTTGCATGCAACGTAAGCAATTGGCCAGCGGCCAGCCCTGAAATGCCAAACGTTAATAAACATTAATCGTACAACATTTTTATGGCCACGTCTTCAACCAGCAGAATTAAAAGCAGAAGAAGCAGAAGCAGCAGCAGCAGCAAATGTTGCCGCCCTGTCCACTTCACCATTCACATATTGCAATCTTATTTGCCAACTTTGCGCTTCGATACCCTTTCCAAGGGATTTGGTACAAGACATAAAAGCATTGCTGAAAAAGTGCTTCAGCTGGTTTAATGCTTACAAAACAATTATATCAGTTTTATATTAAACGACAGTTGATTAATAAATGAACTTTAGTTATTTAAATATAAATTTAGTTGGCTTAAATTATCACTGAGATCGCTCTAGTCGTAAGTTGATATCCATGGTGAAATAATCACAAATATAAAAAAAAGTAACAGCACCTAATAACTAAAAAAAATATTATTTTATACCCTCCAAAAAAAATATTTAATTTCATTGGATACATTTTTTAACCCTTTAAATTTGTTTAAAATATATCTCAAGTATTTTTAAATCAATGAATTTTAGTTGATTATTACCACTAAAATTTAGAAATAATAGAGAAACTCGGTTTTCAAAAATGTTTACTGGTAGTTGTGTGGGCTCCATTAAAAATTAATATTTTATCGATTTTTTCCCATCACTCAAATTTTAGTTCAGATTTTCACATCCAGAATATTTTAGCTATTGCAATTTTAATCTCCACAAATATCTATTTATTTGTATTTTTCAACTCCACTAAATGTTATTCTACTATATGTCAAATATATGACAAGTTTATATTAAATTCATTGACAAATATATTCAATTAATTGCAGCCATGCTGATTGGTAATATGCTATCGATAACGCTGTGAAGAGCATTTAATTATCGTTTAAAAAGAGGACAAAAACGTAAAGCACTTAATTTATATATTTTGGCTCTTGTTCTTTTGTCTCTGTGTTTCACAGTTGAGCGAATTTTCTTTTAATTAATTTTAAATGAATGTCGTTCGTTGGCGCGACGCAAACTTTTTCCCAAGCAGTTTCCGACTTTTCAATGCAGCATTGGGCGTTGAATGGCTGTGAACTGGAAGGGGTAGGCAGTGGGTGGGCGTGGCATGTCCAGCAAAAGAGGCGGGCAGCATGCGGCGTACTGTCCGCTGACTTTTAGCTTAATTAGCTTTTGGACGAGTACATTTTTTCTTGATTATACATTTTTTTTTTTTTTGGGAACTTTCCGCCGCTTCAGGTTGAAATCGTGCAACAGGAGCAGCATCAGTGTCTGCAACGTGAGGTAATTAAATCCTGTTGCAATTGCAGTTGTTGCTGCAACATGCGGCACACAATGCTGCAGCTTCTTCCGCACCTCCAACTCCCCGAGCTGATGACGTCAGCATCGAATGTTGCCACTACCACTTGCTGCATGCCTCATGCTGTTGCCATCGTTGTCCTTTTGTGCGTTCGCCTGTTTGAGCTTTTATGCAACTTATTGTTGCAATGATTGTTACTGTTATGCATTGCATATACTTCCACTATTATGTTGAGGCTTCGCAGCATGTGGCACAGCTTTTGTTGTTGTCGCTTCGGGCGAAATGTGTATTCTTATTTTTTGTTTTTTGTTATTTCCGACTGGGATGTTGTTGTTTTGTTTGTCGTCATCATCGTTTGTTTCTGTTGCTGTTGCTGTTGCTGTTGCCAGTCAACATTCGTTTTTTGGTATTTAACATTCATTTGAAATTGTCATGCCCGCTGTTGGTTGTTGGCTGTTGGTTGTTGGCTGCCTTTTGGCTCCTGCCTCTTGGGCTGTTGCCTGTGCCGGGCTGGCTCTGAGGGTCCTTTTCCTGCAGAGCGATTATGTTGATTGCAGCGCAGTTCCTGTGGACCCAACGCTGCTTATTGTTTGCTTAACTGAATGACTGAATGGCAAAGGGACAAGCGCACAAACAATTACCGACTACAGCGGATAGACGGAAGGGGAAGTGAAAGGCGGAGCTGCTCATGCGTTTGTGTCGAGTGGGTGGAAGAGAGGGAGGAGAGGGAGAGGGAGAGGAACTTTCCCCCCACGATTTGTGCTTTTATCCATTCATTTAGCGCACGCTTCTGCAGAGCCATCGCCATTTCATAATGTTCATTATATCCTGTTGATCTGTCAACTGATGCCGCCCACTAAGTGGAGAGTCCAACCTTCCTCCCCACCACCCAGCCCGCTGTCCTGAGGCGGAAGCGAGTGCAGCAACGGGGGCACAGAGCAATGCGTCAATTGCATGCAGACATTCAGGAGAAAAACAGTGAGAAAGAGAGAAAGGGAAAGGGAACTGAGTGAACTGATGCCAGCCATAAACTCCACTTTATTTTTGCTTTGTTTTGGCAACACTCAATTGCAGGGTTGTCGTCTTCCCTTCCCTTCCCTTCCATCGCATTAGTTGCGACTTTTAATAGCATTTTGAGTGGATCCTTTGAATCTTTTTCCTTGTGAGCTATTGTTCATAGTAAGAACGCAATATTTTAAGGAAGTCTTGTAATGTACTGTCAGATCTATTAAAGTTTGTCTGAGAGCAAAATGCACACTTTTTTCAACGAATTATATTTCTATTCTTAAAAAATAAATATATTTATTCTAACAAATCCAAATTCCAATTATTTTGAGTATTTATTATGGAGCAATAATTTGTTTAAATAAAAGTGTCAGGGACTGCAAATAATGATTATTTATTTTTTTTTTAAATAAAAAAATCAAACACTTATAAAAGACCTAGAAAATAATGGTTTGCACCAAAATGTTTATTATTTTACAATCTTTGTGTTTCCACCATGATTTTTATTTTTATGATTTTTACTTTTTTACTTAATGGTAATCATTATTTTTGAGTAATTTTATAAAAATCAAAAATAATCATTATGAATGAGTTTTATTTTTTTCGCTTAAAATAAAACTCAAAAGTAATTTACGGCTTCTGTGTTAAGATTTTTACCAATATTACTTTATATCCCTATAAAGGGACACCATAGCTACCTCCCAGCATAATCTTTTTTTTTATCGGAGTACGGTAACCCATTCAAACTTGCATCAAAACATCGAAAAATGTATAATCAGTGTAAAAACACTGAACGACGATTTCGCGATTCGTCTCTATTTTAAAAAATTCGTCAAAATTAAAGCTATTTTTTGGCCAAAAAATGTTTTTCCTTAAACCTATATTTTTCATTAACAGAAAATATACAACTTATTTTATTAAACCTGTATTAAAATTGTATTAAAATATGTTTTACATTTTCTGCTTATAAAAATACAGGTTCAAGGACGATAAAAATTTCCTTTAGGCCAAAATTATATTTAATTCTAATTAAGTTTTAAGGATATAGCTTGATATAATCGAATCGCAAAATCGTCGTTCCAAGGATGAAAATTATGTTTGAAGGACATTTCGTCCTTTGGTTCTAAGGAATTATAAAAGTCCTGGTCCTAACAAAAGTATTGACACCAAGTTTGTCAGGATCAGACCATAAAAACCCAAGATATGAATTTTCAATAAAATTAATTTTTCAACTCAAAAGCGCGGACCAGGAATTCATTTTAGAACTATAGTTTCTTGGTGAAAACATCTTAGAATTGACCATAGATTACGAAAATGGGTTACCATTTTTTTAATTTTTCGGACCCATCCAAATCGATTCACTCTACTATAGATTTTTCGATTTTGTTTCATGTTTTATGCAAGTTTAAATGGGTTACCGTACTCCCGATAAAAAAAAGATTATGCTGGGAGGTAGCTATGGTGTCCCTTTATAGGGATATAAAGTAATATTGGTAAAAATCTTAACACAGAAGCCGTAAATTACTTTTGAGTTTTATTTTAAGCGAAAAAAATAAAACTCATTCATAATGATTATTTTTGATTTTTATAAAATTACTCAAAAATAATGATCATCATTAAGGAAAAAAATTAAAAATTAAAATATAATCATTATGATGTAATTTTTATAATATAACTTATAATGATTACGGTCCCTGAAAAGTGTATTTCAGTTTCAATGCAAAGATTTCGGTTTTCCCCGCATGAAATAAATTTTATATCTATGAGACACGCCCTTTTTGGCTTCACGCCCCTCTCTGCTGTGACTATTTTACTCCCTTTCTCTGTTTTGCGTTCTCAGTTCCATTCGACGAATTTTGTTCCATTTACATTTCAATTTTGATTTGTTTCTTGTCAATCAGTTAGACATGCTGTCGTGCCACGCCCACTTGCCAGGCCTGGTAATAAGAATTGCCTCATTGTTATATTTATTTTTGTTGTTGTTTTTTATTCTTGTCACTGTTGTTTTTGTTGTTGTTCGCTGTCACTGCGGCTTTTCGGGTAGCAAATTTTTCAACGTTAATTGAAAATTTATTGAGACAAATTGTGTTTCATTTTCGCATTATTGACAACAACGATTGTGTGTGGGGTGTGTGTGTGTGTGTGTGTGTGTGTATTGTGTATGAATTATGTGCTAGTTGTATAGGAATTCAGCTTATACCTCCCACATATACTAAGTAGTCCCACAACTCTCTGCTCAATCTGATTTATTAATAGCCTTCGCATTGGCAGCACTCACTTAATGACAATTTAATTCCCTTTTTTGATACCTTTTTTATACCCAGTAATTGTGAAAATGTGCACAAAGAGTTATACCGACTTTGGGAAATCGATAAAAATTATATTTACAGTTTGGAACATATCAAAATAATACTTTATAAGAGCTGCGATTAATTATAAATTATAACTTTCACTTGCCTAACTGCCAGAAGATGAATAGTATCTTCATGCTATCAATGTTCTCATATTCATCGATATTACAGGGTATATTTTCAAGTCTAGCATTCGATTGTTTGTTTTACGATTGTATTGCATTGACTCGTTGTTAAAATGTTTTATAATATGCGTGATAAACAAGCCAAAGTTATTACCACAAATGCAGTTTGTCACTTTTAACTCATATATTTATTACATATGTATATGTATGTATATATGTAATTGTGTGTGTGTTTGTGATTTTAATTAATGCAAACAGATTTAACTCGTTTTTTTGTTGGTTTTTGTTTTAAGCTTTCCATCGCCTGGTGGAATATTACATAATGAAATGGTTGACGGATATTGATATAAATCAATCGACGGCGCACGGATGAAATGCAAACAAAACAAACAGCGAACAGTAAAGCAAACGTGCGACAGCCTGAGAGAATGAGAGCAGGATGGAAGAAGAGAATGAGAGCCATGGCAGAGAAGAAAAAGGTACGTCGAAAATGCGACGTGTGTGAGCAAATAAAAATTAAATGGCATAAAACAAAAATACACAAAGTGTATTAAACAATACTCACACACACAGACACGCACACACGCACACACACACGCACAACCAAATGAATTAAATACCCCGAAGGCAGTATCGGTGTATGACGCCGATTTAAATGTTTCGTTGCCTTTTCAACAGTAAGGATTATCCATTTTTCATAAGGATTAAAACCGATATCAACTGGCAATAAGTGAAATTTGGAAATTTCAATATTTCAGATTAAGCAATGCATCTAATCAATTGAAATAAGTTAAGCGAATGGAATTTAAAATAGTTTCTAAAAATATAAAAACAAAGGTTGCCAATAGCTTTGTACTTACTTTTAATATCAGTCAATAAAATGTGTTAGTTTCTTAAAATTTTGTAATAAACAAGTAGTCAACATATTTTGAAACAAAGAGTCAAGGGAACTGGGATCTCATCATACATATTTTCTTATTCTGAATTTAAGATTGTTCTATTTTACCTCAAAATTTAGTTAAAACACTATCGTTAAATTTGAACTGTATTTAAAACACACCTCAAAATGCTATTGATTATTGCTTTGTAAAATTATTAAAGTATTTATAAGAATTTTTAAATAACTTTTGTTGAGAAGTGCAAAATGTAAAATGTTGTTGATATTTAAGTTTGATGTTTAAAGCGTGGCACTTTAATTGTCTGCAATTTACATTTGCTCATTATCTCGATTGTCTGCCTCACCATCAGTCGTAGCTGATGGAGGCTAATTAATTTGTTAGACGCATTACCATTAACTGAGCTCTTTGATTACACAGCACTCAAAACAAATTTTTTAATTATTTATGTCAATAAATAACTTTACATTTTATATTTGTAGTCAGCATTTGTGCATGCCGCAATACAAATTTATATGAAATATACAGAAAAATACAGAAATATTCAAATAAATTGATTTGTACTGGTGCTCCAGTAGGGAATGATTAACTTGGTAATACTTGGCAAACAGATAAGATATATATATGAAATATTGTTCTTAAATTTTCAACGTATTAATATAGAGAGAGAAACAATATTCTTAGCCATACAATCAATGTCTTCAAGGGAAAGTAGGAACAGAAAAAGAAAAGCAAAATCTATTATCTCCAACTCAAATTAACCTCATAAAATATTAATATCTGATTTCATTTGCATACGTAATTTGAAAATGCCCCTTTTAAAATGTTCTGGTCTACAGGGCATAAGGATACAAAAAATCAATTTACGGTCTGTAAAAGCAACAACAAAGGTGTCAAATGGGCTTATTATTATTTTTAAACATTTATTATTTATTAGTTGCCTTTTAATGTTTTATGTACAATTCTCTGCCTTTTTTTTATCATATTTGATTGGCAAACAGTTTGATATTTATTTGTGTGCACAGGTAAAAAATAGTGATAAGGAGGGAAGGGGGCTGATTGAGTGGGATAGGTGTCAATTTACTTGTACATATGGCATATTAAGCCAATGATGCACAGTTCGTGCAATAATAACGTAAGCCTTACATTTGCAATTCTGTGACGTGTCTTTTGTTCCACTGTGCATTGAGCACATAATGAACTTTATGCGCCATTGTTTTCCGGCTCATTGTGTGCGGAGTTGTTGTTGTTGCTGTTGTTGTTGTCACTGTTGTTGTTGTCGTTACTGTTGCCTGTCAATAAAGTGTCAATAATTTATAAAACAAACAAAACTGCCGCTGCCTGGGCACAAATGCTGTAAACAAGGCCAAACTCCATGACGAGAGCTGCCGACGCGGCCTCAACGCACAGCGATCCCAGCTATATACTTACAAATATATATGTAGATACATATATATATATACTCGTTTATATGAATGACAAAAGTATCGCATCTAATGCAAATATTTGTCTACAGTGCGCGATACTCTCGCTCTCTCTGTCTCGCTCTTTCTCTCCCTTTCTCGTCCATCTCTGTCGTCGCTGCTGTCAGTCTATCTATCCGTCTGTCCATCCGTCTATCTGTCTGTCTGTTTGTTTATTTAAAATTTATTAAAAACGACCAATAACAACAACCAGCAACAATGGCCGTAATGAATGGCTCGCAAAATGGAATATTATGTGATTGCAATTTATGTTGACATACTTAAGCTCATCAATTTCAGTAACCTCTCTCTCTCTCTCTCTCTCTCCCTCTCTCTCTCCTTCTGTTGCTTGTTAACAAATGGTTCTATTTCATTCTCTGCTTCTGCTTGGTTTATCAAGTGTGTGTCGTGTAAACATTTGCATTATAAATAATTAATACACAAGTATTGATTATTAAATTGTTTAGATTACATTTTGTTTTACACGCTAATGTTGTTCAAGTGTGGTGTTAAATGCTAAAACGATTAAAAGTATGAAATATACACAGTTCATAGTTAATTGATTTCTAAACAATTTACGTCAAAACATCAGTCTCAGTTAATTCTCTCAGCCCTTAACTAGACTTTGAAAAATGGACAATTGAGCATTAAAATAAGCTGTATTTGGCTTAGTTTGCTCTCATGAGAGTCTTGTCAAACAATTGATTAATTATGCAATTTCAGTAACTAATCGAAATTTGCATAATGCAATTTCTAATTAGGTTTCTGATTTAAAATTTGCATGCATTAGAGACACTTTAAAGACTTTGCGATTATGTTAATTGATTTCATTCAATGAACACGTTTTAGATTGCCTGTTTATTCGGAAGCCTCGTAGTATTTCATTAAAATAAATATTTCAATTTATTAGTTTCTTCCTTAGTTTCAAACCAGCTTTAAGTAAAAAAATAATTGATAAAATAATTCCATCAACAAGCTACTCAAGATTTTATTGATTGAATTATTGTGCTAGATAGATCACTCAAATTTCTATTAACATCAATATATTATAAGGATTATGCTTAAATGTCTCCGCCCTGAAAAAAACGAATACGAATTTATATACTCCAAAACTCCCCAAGTTCCTGTTCTCGCCATCTTTTCAGACAATAAAGCCGCAATGAATTACAACTAAAAAGGGAAGAAAATAAACGTAGATAGTAAAAAACTTGATGCACACACACAGTTTAGAGTGTTGGTAAAGGCAAAGTGTTGTAAAGTGCAGCGAGGCGCGGGACTCATGCAACTGATTAAAAAAGCGCCGACGTAGACGACGACGACTAGGAAGGCGACTTCTAAAACTGTCAAAGAGGATTTTGCCATACGATTTTATGATGAGCAAAACTTGTGAAGCGAAATTGCGAGCGGCGGCAAGAAATTAAAAGAGGAAGCGACGCGGCAATGGAGGCAACGTGTGGGGCAGCAACAGGGGGAGGGCAGGAGAACAGGTTGGGGTTCAACACAAAGGCCAGGTGAAAGTGCAATGGCAAAAAAAAAGATGCTCGAATGAGAGAGGAGAGAGAAGGGAGGAGGGAGAAGGAAGCAGTGCATTTTGTCTTTTGTAATTAAACTTTTGCGCGACAATGCAGCCGGCGAAATGAATTTCTAAGAAGCCGCCGCGGTGGCAGCCACACAGTCGTTGCTGCCACACAGCGAAGGTGCAAAGCTGACAATGCAACTGACGCTTCGAGAACAACAGGGGCTGACAATGACAACGGGCGACGGCAACGGCGATGGCATCTCAGCGTATGCAATGCAAAAGTGCCACTCGAGTTGACAACAACAGCAACAGCAACTGCAACTGCAACAACAACAACACCAACAACAAGAAGAACAAGAACAGAAGCCAAGTGTCTCATTTTAGTTATGGAAAGAGCAACGTCTGGGATGGCAGCCTGCAGGCATTTTAAGGACACGGCTCAGCGAGTCGAAACAAAAGTGCAGCCAGGTCCAAGAAGTTGCCACACTGCCACTGCCACAGCGACAACCACAGAGCGGCAGCAGCAGCAGCAGATTTAGCAACAATTTTACAACAAAAGACAAGTGAGATGAGCAGCAACTAGAACTGCAACAGCAACAGCAACTGCCTCAGGCCTCGGGCTGCCAACTATGAAGCTAGCAAACTGTTGCCACACTGCGTTGCATGCCTCTTCGCCCCGGCCTAATTGAAAGCTGGCAACAAAACCTAAGCGTCGCAATTTGCACAGCTAGAATTTATGCACGCACACAGAGGAACAGAGAGAAAAAGATAGACAAAGAGAAAGAGAGACAGTTGTAAAATAGCGTGCAAATGAAAAATGTGCTTAGAGAAAATGGAAGAAGTTTAAATTTAGTTGGTCTGCAATTGTGGTGATTTAAAAAATATTCTAAAGATTTAAAAAATATTAAATGAAACGTCAGAAAACATTCATATTTAGGTATAGACGGATAAGTAAATAATTGACCCTAAGATAGATTTGAAGCCAATCATTAATAAAATAGCTAAACTTGTTTTTATTTTACTGGCGCTAGTCTCGATTACAATTGCATTAGAATTTTAAGCATCGTTTTAATTCATAAATTAAAGAAGAAAAGTTAAAGTGATTACTTAAATGATATTTTTACAATCTTTTTTATATACATTTTATTTTATATTAATTGATTTAGAAAAAATTATATTTAATTTAATAAATCAATGGGTAATTCGTTTCAAATGCGATCAGCATAAATACAAAATTGTTTACGAGGACATATTGATGTTTAATGCAAAAAATAATTGATTAGCTGAAGCAAATATACTTTGTTCCTAAAGAAGTTGCCCATTTTACATATCATAATTAATAATAAACAAACTTTACCTATGAGTTTCTTGGATTAAGCCCTAAGGCTTTGATATTATGATTATAGTTATTATATAATTAAATTTAAAGTTTGTATGCGATAGTAATTGCATATTGCAATTGCATAGTTTGTACAAATATTTCAAACATCGTATATTTTAGTTGCTTTGACTAATTTGTTATTTCCGCATTTAAAACTTGACTGAAACTCACAAAGCGCATATACCCAATATACAAAAGATATGGAAAAAAAGACGACAGTGATTGTGGCAAGGCATCAAAAGCGTCAAAAAACCTGGCAGAAAGGTGACGAACGAGAGCTGAAAACGTGCGAAATGCTAATAAAAAATGCAACACCACGTGGCGTTTAAGGAGCCGCCAAGTGGAGGATAGGCGAAGGGAAAGAGGTGTGAATGATGAAGGGTGTGCTTGAAATGAAAAGGGAAATCCTGAGCCGGAGCTGCAGGCATCTTAAGACTGCGAAGGTTAAACTTGGGTTAAGCTTAAGCACGCCGCACTTCAATGGAGTTTCTTATACCGGGTGAAATCTAATTTGCAGCCAACTTAACTTTACTTTGTGGCATTAGCTTGCCGGGCACGCGCTCAAAGAAATTATCCCCTCTTCCTCCTCCTTCATCAACATCATCAAAAAAAAAGGTCAAAAATTTCAATTGCTGCCACTGTCTGCTGTGTGTTGCAGCTATGAAAAATTCATAAAGGATAATGAGCGAGAAGCGCGTGTCAACGTCGTCGCCAGGACAACCAAAAAAAGAAGCAGGCAACGTTTTAACAAATGAACGAGCAGGCAAATGCCATGCCAAAAGGGCCATGCAACGAGAATGAAAGAGAGGGGAGAGAAGTGGAGGAGGGCGGAAGAGTGTATGCTGGACATGAGTGAGCTGGTCTACGCTCTGGGATTGGGGCTAGGCGCTAATTAAAATCCCGACTGGTAACCATGACAGATAAGCGCCAGCTGCTGCAATGAAGTCAAAGGTGTTAGATAAGTGGCCGGGGGGTGAGTCAGGGCAGGGGAGGATAGTCAGATTTGCTGCAGCTGACAGTTGTTGCTGTTGCTGTTGTTGTTGTCAGTGCCAAGTGGGGCACACAAAAGCAAAGACAAGCGACAAGCGACCCGCATTGCTGGCATTTTGACTTAAAGCTTCGTTCTGAGACAGCAACAACAGCAACAGCAGCAGAAACAAAAGTAGCCGCGGGCTGCTTAGTTATTGGGTTAATAAAACAGAACAACTATGCGAAGCAACAACAACAACAACATCAGCAACAACAAACTCACCTAGTTTATCAAAAAGCTTACTCAGAACACAAGCGGGCACACGGAGCGTATGAGAAATATTTGTATATGCGGATTAACAAGCTGCTGCTTTTGCTGTTGAAACTGAGACTGCCAAGTGCTGCATATACGAATATATATAAAGAATATATGTATATGTACAAGTAAGAGTATATGCATTTGTATGCCAAGCGCATGTGACATTTTCAAGGGGTTGTCACGGCTTTGGAAGGGTGCAAGGGAGCAAGAAGAGAAAGGGGCACTTTCTATGGTTTGTCAGTTGTCAGTTGGCAAAAAGCGAGAGAGATTTAGACAAAGGTAACCAAGTCACAGCTTGGTTACCTTTTGCTGTTCTATCTTACCACATTTAAATAGATTTTGATCAACGAAATGGAAGTTCTTTGAATAATTCATTAAATTTTGTCCAATTAACATTGAAAAAATATATAGAAGAAAATAAAATAAATTGTTTTAATTGATCCAAATAAATAATAATTGAAATATAATTATTTTCTCAGTTACCCATAAAAGAATTTAAATTGTATATTTTGATATACACTAAGAAAATTAAATTGAATCAATGTACATAAATATTTATAATTATAAAAAGTATCTTTTACTCCCAAGTATTTTTAAAATCGTCTAAACTTCAGTGTACGATAAGCTTTCACTTTGTGAATTATAATCAATAATTACAGCAATCAAAGTATCATATTTAAATGTCAGAAATAAGCTAAATTATTAAAAATGTATTAAACATTTATTTCGCAAGAAAGGTCAAGATTATCCTTCATGGTTCTTTTTTATTTGTGATTGCCGTAAACTTTATTTCAGACAGAGTGAGACATGTCAGACCATAGCGACAGTTCCAAGAAACCAATTGTGACCGACAGACAGACAGTGAGTGGGCTCTGCGAAACTCCGGCTCGAATTTCAGTTAATGTAAAACTTCTCAATGACAGAGACAGCGGCAATGCATCTAATTGATATGGCTTTTCACAGAGCAGAACTCCATCTCCAGAATCTCCATCTCTCTGTTGGTCAACTTGGTAGGTTGATAGCCACAAGTAGAAGCAGCAGCATCCGTAATAATAATAATCAGAGTGGCAGCTACTTTTGTAGTTGTTATTCTTGTTGTTTTTCTTATTCCCCGTCCCACTTGACGCAATCAGTGAACGAGCGTTGACGACAGACGATGGCGATGGCGATGAGGAGGAAACATCGCTTGCGTTTGTTGTAAATGTTTCAACACCTACGGGGGAAACCGGCAATGGAGCAGATAAGATCCATCCAGGACTCTCAAGGACTCTCTCTCGCTTCCTCTCTCGCTCTCTCTCTCTCTCTGCCGCTGTCGACAGACATATCAATCAGTGTGAGGCGCTGCCACGCCTACTTCGCGTTGCGCTGAGTTGCGTTGTCACTTGACGCTGTGAGAAAAATGGCGATGCATTATTTACATGGTGCGCCTGAAAGCATGCTTTAATTTATTTTAATTCACTTCCCCACACCCGCTGCCACTGTCGCTGTCGCAGTCTCTGCCACTGTCGCTGCTACCGTTGTCAGCGCTGTCGACGAGTGATATGTAAATATGCAGTTACGTGCGTACATTGGCGTGCAATTACAGTAGAAACTCCCCTCGCTTCCCCCTCCACGCTACATTCGTTCCTTACACACATACACACGCCTCCCTATTTCCCTACATTCCACGCCCGTTTTGTGCTTGTGCTCCCGAGAGCAAACACTGGCGAAATTCTTTTGCTAATGCGAAACACATTCGTTGGCATTAATGCGACGCACAGTGGGCGCAAATTGGCGATATGCGGCATCAGCAAAGGCGGCATCGCTTTAGACGGCTTATTAGGCAGCTCTCACAAGGATGACAGGCGGCTGGTGGCTGGCGGATGTGTTGCTCGTTATGTGTAAGCAATCCAAGTACTCTAAGCACTAATTCCCATGTCAGCGTCAGGTGAGACGACGCGTCGTCTCGTCTTCACTCGTCTTCACTCATTCTCACCCATTCTCGCTTCCTTTTCCAACTCGCATTCGTCTCGTTTCGTCTGCTGATTGACTTCCGTTTTTGCTCGTTTTCAATGCCTTTAATCGATTTTGCACCCAAAGGACATTTTTGTGCGATTGTGTGTGGTTTTTGGCTTTTCCTTCTTTTGCTTATTTTCATTTTGATTTGTTTTCTCTGCAAATCTTGCTTCCTTTTTCTTCTGATTCCACGTCATGTTGTAAGTTTGCTCAAGCGACATTGTAAACTGTCTGTGAATCTCCCAGCGGTACAATACCCAGTATTGCAATGGGGGATTTTAAGCAATGTATATGAAATTGATAATAATTTCTTAAAGAAGCTACTTTTATCAGACACACTTTATGTTCTTGGTTTTCGTTATTAAAGTAATTTTAAATTAATTTAATGTAATTTGAATTCTTAACTATGTTGCTGAGTATACACTGGTCATGTGCTCGTGTGTAACCAAACTACTTTAAACATGCTCAGTTATTGTTATCTTAGGATTTTGCGGTTTGCTGCCTCGCGCAGGTTCAACTTCAATTAGATATGCGTATGAAGTTTGTTTTCTTTAGTTTTTTCTTGCTTTTCTTGCTTTTGCCACGTTTTTATTGCCCCAAAAATGGGCGACGTGCTCTGTATGTGCAACTGAACA
This sequence comes from Drosophila suboccidentalis, assembly GCA_037043435.1. Classification (NCBI taxonomy): domain Eukaryota; kingdom Metazoa; phylum Arthropoda; class Insecta; order Diptera; family Drosophilidae; genus Drosophila; species Drosophila suboccidentalis. The sequence goes on along the minus strand of JBAMBK010002154.1, from coordinate 46,115 downwards.
AACTTGCTGGAGTTGAGCTTAAACAGAAGCTGATGTTGATATGGAAGCTGAAGATGAAACTGAAACTGGAAGTGGAAGTGGATGTGGAACTGAAACTGATGTTAGCTGCTGTTGTCAGGGGCAGCCAGGTTGGAAATCTTATAAATTTTGCAGCAACTTTCATATTTTCAAGCCACGTTGAGTGCCAGCCAGAGCCAGAGAATATGGCCAAGAAGCAGCAGATGGAGTTGACGTGGTCGGTGGGTGACGAGACTAAGCTGATGTCATTGTCTGTGCCTTGGTATGAATGTCACATGCGAAGACGTCTGCTATTTGATTTTAGTGGATGGCAGTGCTTAAAAGCAGCCAAAGAATCGAGTTATATGGAAACTTCCTTCACCTGCTTAAAGCAACTTAGTATGAGAGCCCGAAAATGTGTTGGAGTCCGCCGTGCTTGAGACTTTTAAGAGCCTTAAAATAAATTCGATGAATATACTAAAAATCAATTTTATTATTGTCTACACGTTGTATAAAATGCAGTTCGCTTCTTTTGTAATTTGTAAGCCATATTTAAATAAAACATACCTTCATATTTATTTCAAAGGAATAACAAGTTTTTAACCTCAAGTTGACTTGTTCACTTTATTTATATTTTATTATTATTGCTTGTCTCATATCAAACCTATTATTAGTTTTCTGCAATTTCAAATTATTTATTAAATTAATTGTACTATAGATTTCTGGCAATTAAAATTCAGTATTCATGGGTTTTAGTAAAGCATCCTTGACGCATTTTCCACATTTGTATCAAAGTATAAATTAAACGTAATAGAAAACCCTTAAGAAATATATTTTTGTTGTCTTCTTTTCTCAGCTATGTATATGTAATACATATTATGTATATGTATCTTTGAGTTGATTTTAATATAATTTTGGGCTTCAATATTAAATAGTTCCCATTATGCAGTCGATCGAGTTGCATTCAACTAAATGTAATCTCAAAGCTAACTAAATTTACGCTTGCTTTGAAAGCGTGAAGCTGTGATAAAAAGAGAAGAGTGAAGAGGAGAGGGAGTAGGAAGAAGATTTGCCGAGTGTCGCTGCATGGATTTCTATTTAGGCAGACAAAACATTTTGTTGGTCTGCCGTCTGAACTCTTGAAGCTGGCAAACAGGCAACCCACTTTCGTGTTTAATTAAAAGATAACACATACAAACCCCTATACAGATACGAGTGCTGATATATTTGAATATATGTATATTCGTCTTTAAAACACTTGCATTCATCCGGTTTTGGCTCGTATCGTCGTCGTCCCCATATCAAATGATTCCGTTTCGATTCGCTGCATTTTGTTGCTCTTGTAAAATTTATGCATTTAAGTTAAAGCAAATTTTGCGTGTGTTTAGTTTTGCAGCTGCTAAGCTGCACACACACACACACACACACACTCTCTCGTAGACAAAGTTGCTTTTCGGTTGTGCAAGCTACTGGAAAATATTTCAGTACTTGAGCTGTGAAAACTTTTCTCTCAATAAGCTCTGTGTGTAAGCGTGTGTTTATGAGTGTGTATATATACACACATGTGTGTGTGTACGAGTGTGTGTATGGTGTGTGTACGAGTGTCGGTTCATGTTTGTGCTTGCCGATTGGAGATATGAGATTCAGTTGCACGATTTGTGCAACGTTCAACTTATCGCCCTATAATTGAAAGCTTTAAAATTTATAGCCAACTTTTCTGGCTATTTAGCATATCAGCAGAAAGAGAGAGAGAAAGCGAGGGGCAAGTGAGAAAGGGAGAGGGACAGCAACAAAGTGGTGAGTGATTGCAGAGGGAGAGGGCAGATGAATCGTAAAAAATAATTTAAAAATAAAACACCGCACGCAGTTAAATTATTCCAATTATTTGATGCTTTTCCTCTGCCCGGTCTCTGCCACCTTCCCCGCTACCTTTCCCCCTTCCCCGCGAACTTGCCCCCTTGTACTTGCCGCAGTTGAATTGCTTTGTGTTTTATTGCACTGAGAATTTAGCGCCATCAATTAATGGCATGCCATAAAAGTTTTATTAAGTGATTGACTGTCCAGCGAATCAGAGGGAGAGAGGTAGAGGTAGAAAGAGAGAGAGAGAGAGAGAGAGAGTTGATTGACCCAACTGACCGAAACTGAGATCCGTTAGCGAAACCCCATCGAAGTCAAAGTCGAACCAAGTTGCCATGCTGAAATATTTAAAGCCGCTTAAACAAATTGCGGTTTGCTTTTGGTTCTGTTGCTGTTTCTGGTTCTGTTTTTGTTGCTGTTACTGCTTCGCTTGTCCAGACAGACGGCATATCGAGAAAATCAATAGGGTCTCAAGAGGGGGAAAATAGGGAGGGTGGCGAACAGTTTCCCGTAATCACACATAAAACTCTCGTTAGGCACATTAAATTACAAATTCCATTAAAATGATTATTAAGGCAAGTATTTGCTAATTAATTTACTTGCTACGCACAATGCCAGAGCGCAATTAATAAATCCAAATGAGCAGCTACATTAGCGCTCAGACAGCGTCAAGTCAAGCACTTCAGACTATTTAAATGCCCTACAAAATCATCCAATTAAAATTGAAATTGCTGATAGAAGTTGCACGGAAAATAAACAGGCAGCTCTAAAAGAAACATTATAGTCAAATATGAGATTAATTTGCAAATTATTAACTCAACTCTTCTTTAGTTCTTTAGTTTAATTAATGAATATATTTCTTTTAAGCGACAACACATAATTATTATCTCTAACAAATATCAGTTGAATTTAAAATGAAATTATTTATTTTATTGTTATTATATTTTGGCTTATAAATTTCCAACTAAACCACTTTTAGAAACCTTTCAAAAACTCCCTCGCTCACCCTTCAGAAACTTAACTCGAAAAACAAATCAAAAGCTGAATACTTGAGTATTTTACAATATTTAATCTATTTATGTCGTCGTTGGGCAATGTCAAGACTAATTGAGTTGGGAGTACATTTAACGCATTTACAACATGTCACAAAGCTCTTCGTTGACTCGATGTACCTTTTTTCAAACATTTTGGTCCGTCCGAATGTAATGAATAACTGCGACCCTAGACGATGGGTTGATGGGCGGGGGGAGGGGCGAGTCCTTATGAATAATAAAGCGAATAATCTGTCAGCGTCGCAGCCGCCTAACAAGCCGACCAAAAGCCCCGGTAACCAGGCTAACTAACCAAAGGGAGCCAAACGACTCAATTTCGATGAGGACAACAACTCGTGGTCTACTCTCTCTCTCTCTCTCTCAGGCAGGACTCCAGCTGGACTCGTAGTCGGAGTCGGACTCGCATTTGGTTCAGGGCCATGGCGTGTGTGTGGAAACGAAGTAGGAAGGTGGGTTTAAGGAGCAAGGGGCGCAAGGGGGAGGTCAGCGCTAATAACATGAAATCGGATTTGAGCGTTGGGCCAGTTGACGCTGCGTGTGATAAAAGCAACAACACGCAGTTTGCGGTTTTTGTTACGTTACGTTACGTTTTTCGGCCTCCGCGCCGCACGCTGCGTATGCGTAACGTGCGTTTTAATGAAATATTGAATTTTATTGCCTGCGTGCCTGTCAACAACTTGCAGACTGCTGTCCACAATCCACGTCCACGTTCACGTTCACATTCACATTCACGTCCGCAACAATGTCCACGATTCACATCCACATTCACATCCACATCCACGTCCAATCCCGCTTCACAACTTGTCACTGCCTCGAGGGCAAAGGGCGTCACCGACCACCGACCACCGACTGGCGTCTCTTTTAATTTGATTTTCAGACAGTTCCCCTGCCCTCGTTTGTTTGCCCTCAACTCCCCCCCCGCCCCCTGCATTCCTTCTGACTACCAACTACCGCACGCATTTTAACGCTTTTTATTTGCTATGCAAAAGTTCAAGTGTATTATTACCAAAAAAAATGAACGAAAAGAGGAAAATAAAAAAAAAGAGAGAAAAGTTGCTTTATATTCCGGTTTTGGTTATTGTTGTTGTTGTTACTGTTGTTGCGGTTGCCTGCTAATAAAAGCAATTTATGAAGCCCAAAGCGCGGAAATGAATTGTTAACAAATTTTGCGGCGTTGAGTTTTGTGCGTTGAAGTGGACACTCTGTGGCCGAAGCTGAAGATGATGGGAATGGCCAACGGATGTGAGGCTTCTCCATCCCTAACTCATGATGATGAGTGGCTTGGTCGTTGGACGACATGTCTTGTTTATGGCCATGCCCGGACTCAGACTCAGCCACAACACACGCATAAGCAGACGGCAATTGGCAACTGGCAACTGGCAACTGGGCGACGACCACGCCCCCGACTCTGTGGCATTGTGAAATTTCCCAGAGCGCGCATAAAATAAAAACCCCACGCAAATGAAAAACAAAGAGCAACCAGCTGCAATCCTTAACAGCAACAACAGCTTTAAACACTCCACAAAAGGTTTTAACTTTATAATCGCGAACGAATTTTATTCCCAGCAAATGTTGGAGAGTGCTCGAAAAGTAGATGAATCCATATTTCATATACTCAGCCTAAAGCTGCTTATTTCATTTACATATTTCGCGGAGAAAATTTGTTAATGTACTTTTTAAGGATTTTTTTCTATTTCTCTACAAGCTTAAGGATATTGTTTGAGTTTGGATTTGTACTTAGTGTGTAATTGTGATATCTGTTGATGAAATTTCAAAAGGTAGTCCTTTTGTTAAAAACATTTTGCTAAGAGTACTTATGATAATTCTTCAGTAATGAGTAATATATTTTTAAATGAAAGCCATCAATTAAAATGTTATTTACTTTTAATAAATATATATTTGCTGAAATCAAAATAATAGACAAGACAATAGTAAAATTAAATTTCAATAGAAATCTACTTAAATATTAGTGTTTCAAAGGGAGACTTCCAAGTAAAACAGTACACATTTCAGGCCCATTTCATGTTTGAAATTAGTATTCATTTTATAAAAATAAATATTGCCTTCTTTTTGGAGCAGAAACAAAATACACAAATTTGTATTTATTATTTTTAAATAGAACCAATTAAAACCGATATTTATTTCAGAGCTCTTAGTTTTAACAAAATGAAATAAGTTTCAAATTTTGGTACCTTGTTTACAAAATAACGAATTTTATGCAAGCAAATTGAATAAAGTTGCTCCAACTTCTAAATTTCTTGTACATTTTTATAAGAAACTTAGTTGAATTGCCAAAATAAAATACACCATATGTACATATTACGTAAGTAGTTCCTTTAACTTACTTTTTGTTTATTATTTTAGCAATTTATCTTTTATAGAATGTGTACAATATGTGAGCTAGAGTGTTTTTAGTTTCTAAGCATAGTTGAAAATAAGTTTATTGTGCTTCGAGTTGTCTGTTGAATATCTCATTTAAAACTCATTTAATTTCATATAGCCGAGATTGAGGTAAAAGTTTGAAATGTACTTGGCAAATAAAAGCACAGACAAATAAATGATGCCACGCGATGCCAGAAGATGTGGCAAATGAGGCAGATGCAACAGCAGCTGCGATTGTTGTAGCTGTAATTGTTGTAGTTGTTGTTGTTGTGGTTGTTGGTGTAATTGCAGCTGCTGCTGCTGCTGTTTAATTGTGAGATAAAACTTACCGATAATAAGCAGCTTAATGGTCGTCATATTCGTTGTTCTCGTTGTAGCTTTTTTCTTTTGCAGGTTTTTATTTTACTTAATAGTTGTTGTTGTTGTTGTTGCTGAATCGTGGTTTGTTTGTTTGCAGATCGTTGTGGGCTTATAATTGTTGTTGTTGTTGTTGATTTTGCTGTTTTTAATGTTGCAGCATTGCAGTTACAGACAGCTGCATGCACTTTTTCAATTGATGTTTACGCGGCGTTCATATTAATCCGACTCGGTTGACTGAACAGTTTGGCAAGCACTGGGAATGCCGCCAACTCAAATGGCATTTTAATGTTAAAAGCGCGATTGCAATTTTATGTTGAGTGCAACGATACAAGATGATGCCGCATATGCTGCATTCCTGTTGTCGCTTTAACGATTACTGGCATTTTATTTTCGCTGTTGGCTACTTATGGAAATTTAATTTGTTCAACAATTTAACCTTTTATTATTTTTTTCTTATTTTGTCTTTAATTGTGCTTGAATTGTGCACTAAAAGCCGCTTTTGTCCATGACTCTATAATTGAATATTTCAATTAAATTGATTGAAAATTCCACATGCAATAGTATGCAACACACTTTCCAGCCTATTTAAATCCAATGAATATTTAAAGGCATGACATTTCAATTTCAGGCCCAAATTACAACAAACTGACAGGAGAGGACAGTACCTAAATGGAGGTGAATATACGCCTCGACATTAAATTAACATATTTTGTTAATAATCATAATTTGTAGCTATAGTCTGTGTGTGTCTGTGGGCCATCTTGGGTGCAAATGGACAAGGAACTCTGGCTGGCTGGCTGGCAGATCCTACACATGTAAACTGGATACCTAATGTCTTATTCATGTTTACAGACTTGTACCCTGTGTGTTACCTATTACCTGTCTGCTATTCCGCCCTCTTAGCCCTCATGTTTGCCTTGGCTCTAAAATTGTTTGCGTGCTGTTAACTTATTAGCCAATGGCAGCCTAAAAGCCAAACCTTTTTGGCCCGACAATTAGACGCATTTTCGTTCACAATGGCAAACAAGAATAAATACCATTTGACTGGCAATATAATAAGAATATCACATGCTTTTAAATCGCATTCTGAAAAGACTCTGCTTTGTCATTGTATTCCTATTAAAAATAACATTAAAAAGTTATGAAAATAAATGAGAATTTTGCAGAGTGGAAATTCGAAATCATATACAATAAATTTCACAACAATTTTTAATGCATACTTTGCGGCGTCCACAAAAATTTAAATTGTGGCAACTCGCATTTTGCTCACAAAATCAAGCCAATTTTAAAATGAACCGAATGATTAAACAGTTTATTTATTCTTTAAAGTATTTCAATTACACTACTTAATTTTATTTTTTAAATAAAGTTCGCAAATTAGTTGATGTCATTGCAGTGTGTTAAAATTATTTTCTACATTTTTCGTCACTATAATTTTTACACGCATGAGAAACTTGAATTAATTTTTGCAATTACAGCAAGTTGAGTAAAAATTCATAAAAACTTTATGCTTAAAATATGACGATTCCCTACATTTTTAACCCAAATGTAATTACCCAAAAACTAACGAAACTTTTCATGAGTTTTGTAAAGTCTGCGCGCCAAAAATGATGCAGCATGAATGAGGACATGAATGTAGGAAGCGAGTAGGCCACAAGAGCACAGACAAAAGGCACATAAAAAATCGGATGCTATGGCCATATTATGTGCCAGAAGAAAGGAAGAAGGAACACAATCAGCTGTCACAGTAGAATAATAAAAATAAATTTATTTGCGTTTTGCGACGGTTCCGACTGCTGCGACTGTTCCGACTGTTGCTGCTGCCAAGGACAACAAGTTGTCCCAAAGAAAATAAGGCAGCACAAAAGCATAGAGCATAAAGCAAATAAAAAGCGAAGTAAAATAAAATGAAATCCTTAGAAATTATAAGAATTTGACAGATGAGCCAGAGCCAAGGAAGCTGAGCGGCAAGTTGGAGCAAAGAGAGGGGAAACGCGAGCTGGCAAAACGCCCAGGTAAAAGTGGAGCACAAGTTTTGGCTTAAATTGAGCTGAAATTTGTTGTCACTGCAGTTGGCCCACTTTTTGTTCTTGTTGTTTGCTTGTGTTGCAGTTGTAGTTGTATGTAGTTGTTGTTATTGCTGTTGTGTGCTTGTGTGTTTGTGTTGAACCCGGCATGAATATGCATGCGGCATGTCGACAAGGTCGACAGTTTCTGGCAACAGTTGCACTTGAGTGCTGCAGCCTTGCAACTGCCTTCTATGCCACAAGCTCTGTCCATTTGTCACTAAGCCTGCGACTGTCGAGTGCCATTTGCATAATTACAGCGCACACGGTCTTGCTAGCAATGCCTTTCATTAGCACTAGAAACACACGACACTTGCAGCTTGCAACTCGCCTTTTGCCACTTGCCACTTGCCACACAAACACACACGAGTCGCCAAAAACGACTTAGACTTCGATTGCGCGACTTTTGGAATTCGAATTTGATGTTCAAGAACTTCGGCTGCGTCCGCTTTTGCCGCCCGTTGCCACCGAATGCTTCTTACCAACTAACACAATTTGTATTTTATTACAGCTTAAGAACGAGCAATAATACTAGACACGAGTGCAAACAATCCTCGGCTCAGCACGAGCTCTGCCCGAAGCCAACACACGAAGCAACACGACTGCCTTTGACGCCGACGCAGTGAACAGGCGAAGAGAGCAGAAGGTCTGGCAACATTTGAGAGCCAAAATGTTGCCAGGCCTCAGTTGTTGTGCTAGGTTAGTTAGAAACACAACGGAATTGCCATAAAAATATATCAAATTGTATAAATAATACCATTTAAATCTTTAGATCTTTCTTTTATTCTCATTTACTAATATCATAAATAGTGTTGCCTACTTTTGGGCTCACTTCGTTTGTGGGTCAACACGACACGAATCCCTTTCGTTTGTAGCTCGTGCCTCGGTTAACATAATAGCCGAGTGTTCGATTTAAGAGCGTGCCTGTTTCATTGCCATTGCGTTCCGCTCTCCGCTGGCAACATGTTGCTAACGCCGACACTGGCAACATATGCGCAACAGTTGTGCCCAGCTGTGGATGCGAGTTATAAAAGCCACTGAGCTGACCGAGTTTAAAAACCTATCCGCACTTACAGCAATTGCCACTTAACTAAAATGCCACACTCGAAATTGTTGTTGTCAACTATTTTGGTGGTGCTAAATTGTTGCCACTTGGATCTGTTTTTAGATGAGCTGTAGAGTTTTAATGCAGGCTCGCAGCTCGCAGCTCTAGCGCAATCAGCAAAAGTGGCCAAAAAGACTCGACTCAAAGTGACCCAAACCCAAACCGAAATACAAGACCTCAAGTCAGAGGGTTAACTCATCACACTATGAGCTCAGTTGAAGAACAACTCACACACACACACACATCCTCGTTTAGAATATGCACATAAAAATTTTTAGCAAACTGTGTGACAACTTTGCACTGGCAACACCTCAGCACAAACACACTACATCTAAGCGACACAGATACATTTACAGATACAAATGCACATTCACAAAAGTTGTTAAAAAGTCCAAATAAATTTGTTTTTGTCGTTTCGTTGTGTGTCTGATGTCGGCACTCGAGTCTTTGACATAAATTTATGCGTTCTGTGTGCCCCCAAAAACAAGAACAACAACTCAACCCGGTTATAGATCAGGTCATGGATTGTTATATGTATATGTGGGTGAACGGATGCCAAGGTGTGAGTTACTTTGGTTGCTGAGTGAAGAGGGGAGAGGGGATAAAAGGGTGCGATTGCTGCTGACAAACTAAAGTGTCTTTCGAAATTGAGTTGTCATAAAAACAGGCAGCAACGTTTAGCAGTATGTGTGAGGAGGTACAGTGAAGTCACACGAATGTGAAACATGAAAGATAGAAATTTACCACATTTAAACCAATTAAAACTAATTGTTAATGACAATCTCGACATTAAGATTAAGAACAATTTTTACAATTTTAGACAATATAGAATTTTTTGTCATTTTTCGAATTTAACAATAACATTCAAATATCATATTTCAAATATGTGATTGAAAATTTTTTATATGAAATTATTATACTCATTAATTACTGATTAATTCGTTAATTTTTAATATTATTTCATTTAAAAGATATTCAACTCAGTTAATATATTCTCTAAAATATATTCTCAATATATTCTCTAAAAATATGCTTCAAGTTATGACAGCAACGATTTTAAAGTACACATCGCTCTGGACAAAGGATGATGCACTAAAGCAAAGACTGCAGCTGCATAACTTTCTGTTAACCTGCCATTTGAAATGAATTTTAATTTGAAATTCCACAGAATTTCATAGCGCAGTTATTTGTTATACAATTTGCACTGTACGAGTACTCGGTAGTTGCTCGGACCTGTGACCTGTGACCAGGTGCTTTGGCATTGGCTTTGACTTTTTATTTGAGTGCGCGGAGAAGCTGTAACAACTGAGAGAAGAAGCAGTCACATTCCAGAGTCTCTAGCTCACGACTTTGGCCACTTGAGGCTTGAGATACTTTCACTGCACCCCCACTCTCCCTTCTGTACATCTCTCACTCTCAGACAGTTGGCATTACAACTAGTCATAAAATACAGAGAGCAGCTAAAAGCCATGGCAAAGGGGTTTGAGTGCAAACTTTTTTCGATTTAAATAAAAAGGGGTGGCCATGAAAGCGAAGAGGGGAGAGTGGCGAGAGAGGGGTAAATATAACAGCAGGCAGTTTGAACTTTGATGACAGGAGCTGTAAAAACGAAACAAGAAGAAGAAGAAGCAGAAGAAATACAACCTGTCCAACAATTTTACGAACTGCTTTAACTTTCAGCAGCATGAGATGAATAAGAAAAGCAATATGAGTATTCATACGAATGAATACGACTCGCAATATTCACATGGGCTGTCAACGCGAGCGATGTAAATAATATTTTGTTGCTGCGATTTTTGTGTTTTTTTTTTACTGTTTGTTGTCCTGCAAGTGGAAGTGAAATCAGCAACTGTTTGATGAAACCGACGACGATTTAAGCGGCTTTTAATTAATTTGCACAAGGACAATGCAGGCTGACAGCAGCTGCTTGGCATAAAACGCACGTAAATGAGCTGAAAAAGTTGAGGCAGGAAAAGGGAAAAGGAAAGGAAAAGGGAAAGCATATGAAGTGATGAAATTAAAATTGTAATGAAATTCTTTTTGGGGCTTACTGCAACAACTACAAGCTACAACAACTTCAGTTAATCAAGCGACATGCATCGCACACACACACACACACACACACATGCAGACATACAAAGACTGACGCACTATCTGGCTGGGCGTGGTTGCTATATACATAAATCACAGCCCCCTTTCTCTCTCCTTCGACATCGACATAATTGCTTAAACAAAATGCTGCGCACTATTGAGCAATTATGCAGTCTTCCTCCCCCTCCCCCTCCCCCTACCCCAACCTTTACTCTTTTATCACTCTCTCTCAGAAAAGTATGCAAAAGTTTATGCCAGAAATTAACGGCCGCCAAAATGTCTTAATATATTCAACGATTTTCGGTTCGTCGTCGTCGTCGTCGACAGTTTTGGCTCCTTCATCATATAATTTATGCGCGTTTTAATTTCATTTGGTGCCTAACAATTGCCACGCCCAAAGGCCCCGTTTTGAAATATGTTATTTTGACACCTTCAAGGTTGCGCCCCCCTGACTCGAAGCTCTCTAGGCCAATTCCCCGCCATCATCAACGGAAAAAAAAGGTCCAAAGTGCCTCAAGGGCCAGGCCAGAAACCAGGAATCAATATGCCACCAGATTGTTCTACACTTGTGCCAAAGGATATTAGCAGACTTCCATCAGGGCTGGGTAACTCACATATCGCAAGGACCTTATTGAATTATGTATTACGCGACTGCTGCTGCAAAATGACTTCAAATTTCCACATGAACTGAGAAATCCTTAAATAAAAATAGCTTTAAGCACATTATTTTAAATTTATTGTAATACATCATTTAAAATTTATAATATAATATAAAAACAGGAATGATAAAGTTAACATTAGTATTGGATTATATTATATTTATTATTATTAAACAAATGGTTAATTAGTTGTTATTGTATTGTTAGTTTTATTTGATATTAAACAAAATTGACTAAATTTACGCAAGACATTAACATAAGTAAACAAAATTTGATTATAAATATTGCACAAAAAATAATAAGCAATTTATATAACGTTTCCTTAGAGTATTTAGAATTCGTGGCAATGATAAATGCAAATTTCCAGTTGTTTTACTTAATACTAAATCCATTTTGCATAAATTGTTGTTCCTGCTAACTGGCATTCTCGTTGTTGCCGCAATTCAAAATTCACAATTCAAAACGTGTTAATTAGGCACAGGATGTGATGGAGAGGAGGTATAGAAGGGGGCGTGGCTGTAGTTTATACATTTACTGGGGCTCAAATGTGTTAATGACTTGCCAAGCAGGGCCAAAACAGGCAGCTGCCGTGGCAGAGACTCCTGTTTCTGTTTCTGTTCCCTTCCCTTTCGCCCTTCCCTCCTTCCTCCTTCCTCACAACGCACAAACCGCTTACCTTTCTTCAATTTCCGCGTTTCGCACTCCTTAAGAATATTTGTTTCGTGGGGGGCGGAGAGGTGTCAATAAAATTAGCATTTTCTTTTCTTTCGCTTTGTTTTCCTTTTGTTGTGCTGTGTATTGTTTTGTTTGGCTTGTCGCACAAATTAAAGAGGGCGTGGCACATTACGCAACTAAATATTCATGCGACTTGCTTAAAAGTTTTGACAACGCAGCTTCTTCTGTTTCGTCTGCTTCACATATGGTTAGCTGTCATATTGCCACTTGCCACCCTTGCCCCTGCCCCACCCTTGGGGCAGCCATAACTATCAAATTACGTAGCGACATGTGTCGACTGGTCGTAAAAAGCAATGTTCGACCCATAAACACCTGGCATAAAGCAACTTAAGCCCGCCAACACGAGTCTGCGAACCGCGCGCAGTTTAAATATTTTATTGTAATTAAGCCGCGAATTTCTCCCCAAGCGAGACCTTAAAATCAGTGCCAGATGTTGTTAAAAACTCCCACACACACACACACACACACACACACAACAGAAAATTTTCTTTTGTTTCGTCGCGCTGATTTATAGCCGCAAGTTTTGTTGCTACCAACTTTTGGATGGCCGGGGCAGTTAACATTTGGCTTACTGCACTTCTTAACACTATGTTGCCGTTAATAATACAAAAGCCGTGGCAGTGGCAGCTGCATCGCATCTTGCCCCATTTCCCCATCCTGTCAGCTCAAGACAATGAGACAACAACCAGCAAAAAAAGAAAGAAAAAAAAAATAGTAAGAACAACTAAATGCAAACTGTCAAATGAGCCACAATTGCAATTGTTCATCCGCTACCTTAATGATATGTATGTAGCTGTAATTGTGTCTATGTTTGTGTGTGTTTACCTGCATCTGCTGTTGAAAACTTTCACCTGTTAATGACATTGAAGAGAGCGGGGAGAGGAAACGAGAAACCAAACAAAACTGCAGCAACCAAAAGTAACTTTTGAAGCAACTTTTGAAAAATGTTTTACAACTAAAACTTTAATTAAAAGCGGAAATGCATTATTGAAACCAAAAAGCTGAGATTGAGCCTGAAGAACTGAAGAATTGGAGAATTGAGATAAAGGTGCTGATTTCGACTAAATGCGAAACTAAAATACTCTTATCAGTAAATCGACAAGAAATCCGTATATCAATGATGGTAACCGCAAAGTAAATTTCTCTATTGCACATTTCGAAAGCTCTGATAGATTTCGTAGATAATTGGTTTATGGTTTACAAACTGCCAAACTATAAAAATCATTTTTATTAACCATTTATTTTTAATAGAATGTTGCATAAATTTCTTTACTCACCCGAACTAATAGTAAATGTTTTATAACAATTAAAACGTTGTAAAATTGGAATAAACTGGCTCATAAAAAATAATCTGAGGCTGTTGGCAACCCTGCACAATTTATGAGCGTTATCAATCAAAAGCAGTTTGGTATGCAAATACGCTTCTGTCCACATCAAAATATCACTCCGCATTCAAAGCACCAAATAAAATGTTAGAAATATACATAAAATATAAATGTGAATAAACGTCAATGTATAACCTGTTTGGCGGGGATTAAAACAAAATAAAAGTGTATAATTAAAAACAAATACAAAGCAGGATAATTTGTGCTTAACCATAGCGATTAAGCAAAATAAACTATTTATTAAATTTATTATTGTTGAATCTAAATAGTGCACAGCGACTAAGGCTATTAATCCGTATTCATACAAAACAAATTATGAAATTGTTGAATTAAATAATTTAATAAATAAACAAAACAGCCAGTCAAAAACTAATCTAAACACAAATACTTTTTGAATGGTTTTAGAGCGTACTTTGGGGGCTAAGGTGGGCTTTGAAAATCATTTTGTAGCCAGGATTGTTATGTTATCTTAATTGATTGTCCACTATATTAATAGATATGCTTTGAAATATTCTTAAATTCTTAAATCGAAGGTATCAGTAAGAGAAAAAAAAGTAGGAAGGAGTACGAATAAACGGCCAAAACTCAACGACAAACGGCACGACATTGATGCAATTGCAATTGCAATTGCAATGCGCATTTATTCAGCTGTAAATCAATAAATTTTAATTAAAATTGCAACCGCACGCAGACCAATCGGACTCACGACAATTGTTCTGTTTCCTCCTAGCTCGCACTCTCTCTCTCTCTCTCTCTCTCTCTCTAGCTGGCCGTCTAATAAATGATACATCAAAATGGGAATGCAGCTTTTAAATACAATTTTCTGTTCGCTTCCCTTGCTATATTCCCGTCTGAGTCCGGCTTTTCTGGCATCAGGTTCAGTTTTTTGGGGCTCTGGGCTGGAATTGAAATTGGGGTTTGAGCTCGGTCAAAGGCAAATCTGATAATGGGCATTTCCGTTGCCGATAATCGCCGCTCAGCGTATAATTTGACAAGGTCGCATCCGCGAGCGTGCATAATAGATTTGGCCTACCTCCCCCTCCTCCATCCCTCTTCTCAACCCCTCCATACAGTTGGCTTATAATTTATTTATGCATTTCGATATTGGCAATTGCTATTTGTGATTTGCAATTTCGATTTTGATTTGCGATTTTTGGTGATTTCGATTTGTGCTTTGTGATTTTCGACATTACGTATACGTCCCCGTTGACAGCGCTCTCTATCCAACTATGTATCTATGTAGATGAATAGATAGATAGATAGTTAGAGTCTATCGATTGAACGAACTTGTCAAACATTTCGCGGCATTTCCGCACGTTCTCCGACAATGCATAAGAAAACAAAAACAATGCATTTCAAATGGCAAAATTGAAAATGAAAAATGGAAAATCAAAAATCAAAAATTGAGAAATGCCAAATGAAAAATTCAAAATCAACTTGAATTCAGTTTGTGCTTTTTGTCAATCGTTCTGCATAATTTATTGTGGAATTATTGAGCTAATGAAGTGCGCGCTTTTCGGTTCGCTTTGGTTTCCTCGCGTTTCGTTTGGTTTGGTTTCCAGGCTCAGATTACGAGCCAATTTATGCAGGCGCGCGACTTTCCTGTGCCATAAATCTTACCACGAATCGCACAGCCACATGCAACAAATCATGACGCCAAGCGAGGGCTGCACTAAAAGTTAACGAATTGAAGTTCTTCACATATGTTATGAATAAGCTATATCGATTGATAAGGGAGAAAAGAGACCTTTTAATAGTGATAGATTGAAATAATACTTTTTAATAGACCTTTTAGGTAAACAATTTATGCTCTAAAACCTTTTCAACCAATTACAGAAATGAAATTAAATAAATTTAAATAGATTGCAGTGCAACAAATATGGCAACATTTCAAATACATATTCGATACATAAAAATATTTAATTGTCATTGAGATTTGCAAACCTAAACCAAGAATTTCAATTATTTAGAAATTTGGAATTAATACTAAGCTAAAATGATATCAATAAATAAATAAAGAAATATTTTTTTTAATTTCTCTGTAATTTTAAAATATTTATCGTTGAATTCCTAAAACGGCAATTCAAGTCTTCTCAAGATGTATAATCTATTAACAGTTGAAGCACATCTCGCAAACGAAATTTGAAGTGCATTTTCGAGAGCGCATAAAGTTTTGAGAGCTCCTACACACACACACATACACATGCATTTCTCATAGTTTGTGACGAATTGTAATACAAATGAGGTAATGGCAACAACTACGGCAATTGCTCGGGCTGTCTCCACAAGCAAGGCAGGGAAGGGGGTCGGGTAGGGGGACGGAGGGCTGAGGGATGGCAGAAAGAACAACCCAGAACCTGTTTCCCGGCACGTCGTTTAGCGCAACAACTTAATTTGCATATCAGCGCCGCCAAATTGCAGCCGGCATGCAACGCATATAACGCGAAATGAGTTGAGTTGAGAATTGCAAGAGGAACAGAGAGGGGAGAGACGGAGAGCGAGAGAGACGTGTGGTTCTAACTGAAGTGTAGGCAACTTTGCTAGAAATTGTTTTGCAACCTTTTGGCGGCGCACACATCATGCAACATGAGCATGAGGCACATGAAGCAAGCACAAGCACTTCATCAATTTGCCAATAAACTTGCGAGTAGTTTTCGCAATAGTTGCCAACATTTCAATCAGGCCAAACACTCAGCACCCCCTCTTACCCCTCTTACCCCTCTTACCCCTCCATCTCTTCAATCTTTCATTCTCATTCTCTCTCTCTGTAGTACGTTTCGTTTACTTTTTGGAGTCAGCGTAAAATTTTATGCACATGGCACAAATCGAAATGTAAATCCACATTTCAAATTCAAATTCAAATCCAAAGTTGTTGCTGATTTGGCGTAAAATTAACAGGCAAAACGCGCGCTCCTTCGGAAAGGACTTCGGGCTGCTTTCCCTTGGAACGCTGCTCCTTGGTATGTGGGCAATTAATGTGAGGAGCTAGCCAAGCTAGCTAGCTGAAGAAGAAACGAACGTGGGTCAGAGCCAAGTGGCCACCAAGAGCCACCGTCGCGTCTCAAATTAAATTTGCATTTCAAATTCGTTTTCGGCGCGTTTTGTTGACAGCCATGGCAAGGGAAAGGACCTGTCTGTCCAGGCTGAATCAAAGCATTTAGTTGGCCCCCAAAAATCTATTGACAGTCCAAAAGCAGCAGAAGATGAGGAGAAAAAAAATAAAAGAAAACAACAACACAGGTGCGGACAGAGAAGCGACTGTCGTCTTGCATATAAATCAAAATAATTTTGTTTGGTTCTGTAATTTGGTGACAAGGAATGGAATGGAATGCAGGAAGGGGGGTTAGAAGTTGAAGTTGCGCACTGAAATCATGAAAAGGACAAATGAAGTGAAATTTAAATGATTGCATACTTCGAGGCGTTTGTTAAACCATTTATTTTCACCTAATTGCACACTCGAGTGGACTCGCAGTCCAAGGCAGCAAGTGAGAGAGAGAGAGAGAGAGAGAGGGAGAAATTTGAGTCGAGTTTGAGACACTTTCACAGTTGGCTGAACGGAGCTGCGGGGCACAAGGGGCAGCCATGTTACGCAACATAGCTACAAAATATTTGCTGACGTTTTGACATTACTCTCAGTCCCCTTGTTTGCCCCCCCCTTGTATATCAACAACATCATTTTAACCAGGGCCCAATCGTTAGCCTGCTTCATTAGCCAGGACAACGGCACAAAAGTTTCAGCTTGACATGTGCCTGAAAATGCCTTTATTATTAAATTTCGCTCAACTCGTGTGTTTGTCACAATCAACGAAAACCAATTACAAAGCGGCACAAAAGTGCGAAAAAGCCGGAAATTGCCACAAATTTGAAGGAAGCGACAAAGTCAAATCGACACCACAAAAACCATTGAAAACTGTATACACGGTAAGGTTTCTCTTCAGATTATATTAGAATAGAATTCATTTTTAGTTAACTATTGAATGTTAGAAATAAAATTTCAAAATTTGAAACTGGTGTTTAAATTTATAGAACTTTGCATCACATCATCATCGCTTAACTTTTCCGTAAGATTTCAGCATCGTTGTAAAATCTTTCAAATCGTATCAGTTTCAAAATAGTTTCCTACATGTTCAGTAGCTATTCTTTAATTCTAATAATTTATAAGAAAACACTACAAAAAGATTTAAAATGTCTGCTCAAAATTCAGATAGAAAGACTTTAAGCAATCACAAGAAAGCTGTGACATCCGATGATGAGACTGAGGAAATAACTCCGAGAAACGAGGAATGCAACCAACCTGAAGTAAAACCAGTTACTGAGGACATTCCAAAACTAGCTGTAGTATCAGCTCGGGTTGCAGCGAACCAGGAAACTGTGGAAGATGGATCTTCGGTAAGGAAATTTTAACGTTTGGAGAATATCTTATGTCATATAGACCAAACATCTTTCTTTAGGATGACGATACTATAACTCAGATACCCAGTTATTATTCCGGAACAGCTTTTGGTCAAATTCAAGAGCAGCGTATTAACTATCCTTTGGCAAAAAATGCTGAAATAATTGACAAACCAAAAACTTATTACACTTTTTCAATTGATCTAGAGCATGTTTTGACGCAGCAGAAGTTGGAGAAACTCCTCATTCTACTGTGCTATATAATGGATTGCAAGCATAAGAGGAAAATTGTCATGCTCTTACGTATTCGACAGATCAGATCGTTCGTAACTTCTTCGATGTTTTACATGTTGTGCTTAAACATTGTCTTCATGTTGTTTCTGGTTTTCTATATCGCATATTTTCCGCTTAAAAAGCCAAAGCCGGAACCTTATTGGAAAGGACTGATGCGGCAATTATTCTAATTACGACAAGCAGTTGTGTGTTGATATTTATGTTATGTTTGTTTGTGTGATGAGTACGAATAAAATTTAAAAGTTGCCTCAAATGTGCAAAACAACAACATCTTTTAAATATTTACGTTTGTTATGTGTCCAAAAAAAGATAAAAAATATAGTGGAAAAGACAAAATCTTTAAAATAGGCAATGCAAATAACTTGAAGTTTCAGAAAAATTCGAAAATTTTCAATTAACGTCAATTTTCTAAAGTAGCTCCTATAAATTAGTCACATTTTCAATATCTATTTATAGTTCCTTGTCAACAATCCTGATATCAATGACATTGGGACGAGTATTTGGTTGGCAGTGCCTCTAAAACTGCATAACATTGCTTGTCATGCATAAATCACAATTGCCCTGAAACTGTGCAAATGTCTTAAAAATGTTGTCGAAATTGCTAAAAATTGAAATTCATTCGCTGGGCTGCGATGTTGCTGCGGTTTCCCATCTCCTCCCTCCCTTTTCCGCTCCTCTTGAGATGTGCGACAAAAGCAATGCGTTTCCTCTCAAGCAAACTTCGTAGTCGTTGCTTCTCCCTCTCCCTTTTCCTTTCGCTTCTTTTCCCTCGCATTTCCCTGGCACTGGATTCTAGACGCCGCCTTCAAGACATGACATGTGCAGGAAATGCGTTTTCTGGCGCTGCAAACGCTCTACTTCCCGCTTTCCGCCTTCCCTTCCCGCTGCTCCCCCCGTTCCTGGTGCTTCTCCTTTTGGCTGCTGCAGTTACTCGATTTTCGGTTTGGTTTTACGGTTACGGTTTTTTGGTTATGCCGTGTGCTATGGCGCCTCTTGCGAAGCTCCATAAATATTTAAATTGTGTGCCGCCTCGCGATTTCTGATTCCCTCGCAATCAACCACCCCCCAGCCCCCACCTCTCCCCTCTCAATTTGCCCCTCATCGTTGCGTGTTGCTTGCCGGCTTATTTTTTGACAGTTATCGATTCGCTGCTCCACACGACTCTGAGACGCTGGCGTTTTATCTTGCCAGGCTTGCAATTCATTTCCTAAAATATGCATGTGAGAGAACCAGAAGGAGCAAAGGGAGAAGGAGAAGGAGAAGGGGCAGAAGTGTAGCATAGGGAAGCCAAGCGGCATCATTACATTGGCTACGCGCTGTCAAGCTGTCAGTTCCCCCTCTGTCTCCCTCTGTCCCCCTCTATCCCCCTCCTTGCCATCCCATTTGGGCTTGCCACATCCAACACATTTGCAATACGTACGAGTTATGCGGCATAAGCCTCCTTAACTCACACTCATTTCCTTCTTTCAAGCCAGTTAAAAAGTTTTCCAAGTCGTTCCCTGCTTTGTGCATGTTTAACTTTTGCCTGTCAGGACGTTGTGAAAGTATTCCGTCCTTATTACCACCAGCACCCCATATCCCTGGTGTTACTCCTTTAACCCCTTAACCCCTTTGCTTTGATCAAAGTGACACTCAAGTGCTGCAAATTCACAAATGCAACGATTCCCCCCACACTCTGTTCTGTTCACTTGTAAAGCCGCACACTTGACAGCCTACAAACTGAAACAACAACTCAATTAGCACACCCAAAAAATAACTCAACGCTTTTCAAAATATCCACATTACAGTCCTAATTGAAGGACTCTTGAGATTTCCCTCTAATATAACTCTCCTATTGACCCGCAAAATATTATTTACTTTAACATTCCCCTTTTGTCAGTCGCCTAATTAATGTGCAAATATTTAGCATAAATTGTCTTCAAAATATAAACTCATGAGTTATGATTTAACACAGAATTCGGGAATGTTTGTTTCTGTAATTTCTTGTCTATATAAAGTCATTTGAATGTGCTATGTATCTCATTAATACATTTAAGAAATACTTCTTATAAAGTATAAAATGATTATAAATTTGTATAAATCCAAAAATTTAAAATTCTAAAAGAATTCTAAAGTTCAAGTTTTTTTATAATCCATAATTAGTCACCTAAACTTGAGTCACAAAAGTGCAGGGAAGCCCATTTATGACGAAATTAAAATTTGCAAAAGCTCATAGAGTTAAATTAGCAAAATAAACTGCGAGCTTTGTAAAATACAGAATTTTCCTTATCATGTCAACATGATAAGATAGCCAAAATATGGGCTGATAAACACATGTATTTCTAATCGGGCAATAATAAAATATATACATTCTCCCCCATTGTTCACACTACGTATGAGTAATGCTTAAAAAGGCTCTGCAAAGCTTTCGTATCGTTTAATTCCCACTTCGATTAGCGTTCGATTCAGTTGTGTGCGACAAGTTGAAACGTTAGGACGTATCCAATTGAAGTTCTCTAAAGTAACTGGAGTGAAATAGTCTAGTCGAAGAAATTACAGAATGCCACCAAACGATCGTTGCGGAGGACCACCACGTCGTGGACCCATCATCAATGTGCAGATTGCACCACGGTGGCCCAGACGTCATCATCATCACTCGAATGTTGTTGTTGTCCAGGCACCACCACCGAGGCCACAGCCCGTTGTTGTTGTCCAGGCACCGCCACCACCACCACAACGTCCACCTGTAGTGGTTGTCCAACAGGCACCACCACCCTACTATCCACCACAGTCGAATGGTCACTACCACAACCCACCTGGCTACTAGAAGAAGCAGCTAGGACAAGGGACGACCTAGGATACCTTATAATGAATTTACGCATTTTCTTTAGACATAGCATATAAATAACCTGAAATAAATATACACATTATAACTAAGCGAAAACACTTGTTCGATTTGTTTTGCATTCCGCCATTGCTTATCGCGCTGATAAGCTCTTATCAATGGACATCTAAAGGCGATAAGCCAATTGCCAGCTGCGGCTTTGATTATAATCAATAGCTATTGAGGCATTCATCTAACCCTTTGAGCAATGTGTGTTCAAATTCCAGAAAGGACATCTGGTCTCTGATATATCAACTTACTTTATAACAAGCTATCTGACTATGAACTCTGCTAAAACGAGGTCAGTTCGAGAAGTATGTTGGAGAATTCACTGAAATCTGTTTAAAGTTAAATTATTTTTATTAAGTATATTATTTGATATGTTCATATAATAAATAATACAAATAAATTAAAATCAAAAATAGTTTATTATTCTTATTTTACCTCAACACAAAATATATTATATAGGTCAAGAAAATATATAGTATGGTAATAAAATAATATATATTTATGCCTTTAATAATGAATCTAAACTTTATATTAATATCACAGTAATATTAAGAAAACAATATTCATTTTATTTATTTTATTCTTTCAAAATTTGATATAAATATTACAGTTTTGTTATAAATTAAAATGTAAAATAATTAAACTAAATTTTACTTCAAATTAGGTAGGAACTCAGTTTAATTTCTTAACTATCTTTTCGATTTTTATGAGCTTAAAAAAATACCAAATTAAATATTGAATAACTTAAATCGAAACTAAAGAAAGATTATCTCCAAATAGAGTTTTGTGTTTTAATGAATAAATAATGAATAATCTTTTGAATAAAAATAGATTCTTAAGCCGTGAGCATAAACATTTCATCCAACCCTCTCATTGGACGCTTATCGATATCAGTTCATAATTGTCATTTCAGATGACTAAACACCTGTGCTAGAGCCGCTTATCTCGAACATGGGAATCGAATGGAATCGAATGGAATGGAAATGCCATTAAGCCTTAGAACTGATTGATGGCATTCGGGAATGCCAATGCCAATGGCAGTGGAAGTCAAAGTGTTTTGTTAGCTCGATTCGTGTTTGGCAATGCGACATTGCGCAGTATTCGACGTGTTGTGCTTGAGAGAGCACTGTGCTAAAAGCGAGAACGATGCGGGTGTACTATGAAGATTCCTATCGCTATGGTCATCATCATCACCATCATCGCCCAAGTAAGCAACTGAACTGAGTTACCATCTGACCATATGATGATTGATGCATATCATTAAGAAGAAAATAAGTATTGCTTTACTAAAATATTATCGCTTGCTCTGCAGATATCGAGATTGATGTTTTCTCCGGCTATGGTGGGTCATATTATCCGCCGGCGATTGCTCGGCCCGAAGTCGTCGTCGTGAATCAACCGGTCAATTATATGCCTCTGCCTGGTGGACAAATGATGATGCCACAACCGCAACCTCAACCGCAACCATATGGCGCCATGGGCATGGCCAACTCAACGGGTTACTATCAGCAACAACAGGGCTATCAGTATCAGCAATATCAGCATATCAACAACCCGCCCTATCCACGTTGGTAGACAAAACACAGATATAGAAATAACCAATGACGAAATCCAGTGATCAAGTTCCTATCACTTAATGAAATTTGTAAATTGTTTGTGTACATAAAAAAAGTAAATAAAATAAATATATAATACATACTTTTATTGCTATATGATTACTGTAGCTCACTTGAAAGCATATAAATTATCTCAATATAAATGTAATGATAATAACACTAATCTCATCAAATGGAAAGTGATGATCTTCTGAAAATGCAACAAATCTTTTACGTCCAAAAGCAAACTTAAAAGAAATATTTTATTTAAAAAAATAATTTGGAAAGAAAGTTTCTTATAATCTCTACATTTTTATTCTACCAATATACTAGGAAATAGTCAATAAATAAATAAAATAAATAAGTAAATATCATCAATTTGTGACTATTGTTTAATGAACTATTTTAACAAATAGAATTAAGTTCATCTGAGTCCTGCTTACGATTCCAGAATATAAATGTAAATCTAGCTACGAGTATAAAATTCCGAATCGTTTTCTCATAATATACTACAAAACACATCCTTTGAAAGCGTCCATTAAATCAACTTTGTTGTTCATTAAATCGGAAATTAAACTAGAATCTATTTAGCCATTGTTATTGTGTATCACAACTTTTAGCTTTTACTTCCACGACGCCATTTACATGGGCAATCTATTTTTATGCACGACTTTCCTCTTCAATTGTCAATTGTTTATTTTTAAAAGAGAACGTAAGTTCCAGCTGACAAAACAAATCTGATAACAATGACAAATAGGAGGGACTTACATATGCTTACTTTCCATATTTCTAACAAGAAGAAGAGTCTGTGCTCCAATTAACAATTCTTTTTTTTAATGATTCACTTTGTGAATTATGTGATTTTTTATGAAATTCGAGTGCAAGTTGAAAATTTGACAACGCATTTTGTTGGTTTCCCCTTCGTTGCCCTCACTGGAAGTTGTTTATCAATATTTATCGAAGACAGTAAGACCACCTGACAAGATAGTGAACTAAGCCATCCAATGAAAAAAGTACCGACCTGGCCAAAATACCGTCGAACCGTCCGCTTAAATATGTTAAGCAGTTGCGAAAATAGTTCAGTCAGCGCCTAGCAAAAGCAGCCGCAAGTTCGAAGGACTTTAGATAGAAAAGCGCTACACAGAGACCTAAAAGGGAGAGACAATGTCATACTACGACGACGAGCGCCGCCATCATCATCACCACCACCATGGACGTCCCATTGTGGAGGTGGACATTGTGCCGCCAAGGATTCCACGTCCCATCGTAGAGATCGACGTCGGCTCTCGCTACCCCTCCTACCGACCGGAAGTGGTTGAGGTGGTCACCCCAGCAGCTGTTTACCAGCCCCCACCACAACCGCGCCCCATCGTCGAGGTGGATGTGGTGCGACCCGGCCGACCATTCATCGAGTTCAACATTGGCGGACGTCGTCCACCACGCGAGGAGGTCGTCATTGTCCAACAGCAGCCCAGGTGGTGAACAGGTGGTGAACTGGCAACCTGATGGGACGTGTCAACTAATTGAAAATTCATTTCAAATGACTCTTCTTTAAGTTTAAATGGGGAGAGATAAAAAATATACTATATATTTATTTATAATTGAAATTATATTATCATGTGGCCAGGTTAAATTAAATATTTATTTGTTATGCCATTGCCATAAATATGAAATAAAAACCTCTGCTAAAAGCTGTCAATTATTTTGAATGGGCTTCTCCTAGGGATGTTCATTTGACGGGTAATCCCGTTTGTTCAGTCGATTTCATTAAAGCACTATTTACTATTCAATTGGTCATTTAAATCCATTTACTCAATGCGTTCAATGGACTCTATGTTATGAGTTTTAGGCCATGTTTTTTATGGCCGTACATTCAATTTAAATTGAAAATAGACCAGAACTCACGTGCCACCAACTTTTTATGGACCTATGCGTTGATTGATTTTGCTTCACGTCACGTAAAGAATATTATAAAAAAGACGTTGTTATTTAAACTATAATATAATCTATTGTAATGCACCATTATATAGTATTAGAACATTATAAAATATATGTATATTAAGTATATGAACATTCCATGAGCCTTGGCTCCATTTAATTTAAAAAGTTTTACTTTACTGTCGATTTCTTTCCATTTTTCTTTTATATACTACAAATACAAAATTAAAAATTACTGTGGACGTTAAGTATTGTATTCTAACAGAATAGATTTTCGGTTTAAAACACAGGAAAATATGTATTTACTTATCGGAGTCTAAGACATTTTAAGGTATTCTTAAGGTTTTATTCACTAGCAAGAGCGCAGTGTAGTCTCTCACTAGACTAATTGCCAAGTCACCTCCAGTGACACACACTCACACCAGAGCCACACTCGATGACAGCCTCTGCTGTCATCCCACTCCAGCAATGTCAATACTGTCCAACACTATTAGGATTCACAATACTAGTTATCAGTATCAAAGTAAGCCGCGCAATATGAACTATCCCATCTCCGACATACTAATATTAGTATAATTGGCGTTTTGTATTGATGTATTGCCTAAATGTGTCTAGAGGACTACTTTAAATTAATATTGTAACGATGTTTTTCAA
Source organism: Drosophila suboccidentalis (assembly GCA_037043435.1). NCBI lineage: Eukaryota > Metazoa > Arthropoda > Insecta > Diptera > Drosophilidae > Drosophila > Drosophila suboccidentalis. The sequence goes on along the minus strand of JBAMBK010002154.1, from coordinate 20,681 downwards.
AATCCGTTATTGATAATATATAATTGTTGCTGTTTGTGCATTTTCGTCTATTACTACTAATAACCATTAAAACGTTTCATGTAAATAATTTAATAAAATCAAAGTGGATATACAAAAACAATTGTTTGGAAGTGTCTACTTCAATTAATTGAAATGAAAATTGCACGTATAACTATTTGTCTGCAGCAGATTCTTTGGTAAATATGTTGTTTAGAAAAGTTAAATAAATAAAAAAAAAACATAACTCGCCAAACTTTAACGGCATATAAATAAAAAGTTTTCTTTTACGCAGTAATAAAACTGAACACTTGATGTATAGTTGTCCTTAGGTACGATATCAATAAAAGTTAATATGCTAAAGCCCTCGATTAGAGGGCAAGGAGATATTATATAAATAATTGAAATGCCATCGAAGTTACCCAAAAGTCACATTGGCAGCCAGAGAATAAGAAGCCATGACTCAACATTCGATCATCAATGATGATGGTTGGGGCATGCCCGGCATTAGGATACCCATGAATCATACAATTGCAGACGCCGCTTAACACTCGACCTCTGTGAAGCATATTAAACTCTTCGATTCCTTGTCAATACATGCGAATGAATCACGGCATGTGTGGATCTATCATTAAGTCAGTTCTTACCTGATAAGATATTGAATGTCGAGGATTATGATAACGGATATCAGCGAGTGGCACAAACATTTTGCTTTATAAATGCAACTTCGCAATTAATTTGAACATTCAGTAGCGAATCGAACGACCAACAAGGAATACAATAAACGACGAAATGGCTGAAATACAACAGGTTAACATTAGTTGCGAGTGCTATCATCGCCGTGGACTCCTCTATATGCTGAGGCCCTGGGCCTGGGATCGTCCTTGCCGCCGCTGCAGACGCATGATGGACCGCAACGTGGTTGTGGTGCCCACTTCGGGAGCTGCCGTTGCCGTTAACACCAGTTGCATGCCACGCCCCTCGCCAGTTATGGTTACGACCACCACCCAATCGATGGCACCCCAACCTCGATATCAACCCCAAGGGATGACCGTAACTCCAGCACAAACTACAGCCGATTGGCAGGCGACTCAGCAGGCTTATCCCTCGTCTCTTCCGCCCAGATACGATATGGTTGCCGCCAAATAGAGTTGCCATAATCAAAAAAAAAAGTGTAAGAGAATGCATTAAAAATTTTCATATTACTATGTAATAAAACAATGACATCTGGTAAATGAAACATGATCATTTTGTGTACTATTTAAGATATTATTAAAGGGATTTTATTCAAATCAAGAAGTTTTCTTTAACATTTTCTTCATTTAAGCTGGACTTTCCAATTAGGAAAATTATTGGAAATTGGTTTATCTTTTAGGCAGCCAGTATAAAAAATATTATAAGACTTCAAACTGATCGCTTAATTGATTATTTTTCTAGAAATAGCTATCTTGTATATTAATAAAATATAAATATATAATATTTATTAAAGGCCAATTAAATTTCAATGCCAATATTTTTAGAAAATTCAAAACTGATTTGCGCTAAAATCAATTTAAATTCACAATTTAAAACAGTTAAGCTGAAATTCTTTGTAAGCTTTATAAGCTGACTTTTAGTATATAATTAAGAGAAATAAAACTGTTTACTCATTGATAAATGGCTAGTCTGACGGAAAGAGACGGCAGCAGGAGCTGAGGAAGAGAGAGAAAGGCAGAGGGAACACAGTGTTTTAAATGTTTGAGCAAAGCGCAGACAAGAATAACAACAACAATGGGAATGAAAAGAATAAGGATACCAGCAACAAGGAGAAGCATGAATCCTGCGGGCTGCTTGTTAAATGAAAATTAATTGGCTACACTAATAGTGTTGCCAACTACTTTGCGCAATTAAAACAAATTGTATGTAACAGATACAAGAAAAAAACACAGTCCCATTCCCCGTCTCAGTCTCAGTTCCAGTTTGTAGTTCGTAGTTAGCAGTTCTCAGTTCCAAGACAGACCAACCAGAACGGGTAAGGACTCTACACACCAATGTGTGTGTGTGTGTGTGTGTATGTTAGCCCCTAGCTGGCCAGACTAGCCTGGCTTCATGAAACTTTTCCGCACATAATAATTCATGTTAAACTTGCCCCTGTTTTAGTTTTCTTGCCCTGCTGGCTGCTTTCACTTGGGGCGCCAGACGCTAGTGTTTAGGTATGTACGAATATGTTTCACTCACTCATTCAGTTGGTCATTTATTCATTCATTATTAAACAATGCAACAACACACATACACAGCAACAAACTTATCCGGCTAACGTGCCAGCAAAGGCTAAAAAGATGCCTTAGCCTTTTACCCTCCCGAAGACGCCCAGAAGCTCGAGCAGACGGTTAGGCTTTGTTTAACTCGTTCGAGGGCAGTTTGAAGTTTGAGTGTTTTAAGAAAGTTAATTTTGTCTACTGCATTTTTCATTAGCTTCAGCTATATTACTAAAAACTACTCGAGTATTTCTAATAATAAGTTCGTTTCAGGTAAATATTCTGTGGAATATGGGCAGGTTGTCCTGATAGTATGGAAATATATATAATAGATTCATATTATAGTTTAAATTCTTGGTCAAAAAATCGGAAGCATTTTCTATATTACTAAAAACTACTCGAGTATTTCTAATACCAAGTTCGTTTCAGGTAAATATTCTGTGGAATAATAATAAATAATAAATAATAATAAAGTTTAAGCTCTTGGTCAAAAAATCGGAAGCATTTTCTATATAATTCAGAATCATCACAAATCATAGCCAAAGGAAAAAATAAAAGATAAGATAAATTAAGATGAGAAGGCTTGTTAATTACATTAATTTAACTAAAATTAAAATTAGTTATGGAAGTATATATTGTATTTAAAGCTTGAAGGTATCGTAAAATAAATATGCCGAATACATTAAAGCGGTTAAGGAAACTTTTCAGATAATTCTTAGTGAACTTTATCACAATTATTTTTTAATTTTCATTCAATTAACTTTTACGGAAGGTACTGAAAGCAATAAGTTTTCGCTTTCTTCTTTTTAAAGTGTCCTTTAATAACTACTTGATCTGCCCTTATTGCTTTGAGCTTGTTTTTCGCATTTCCCGCTTCATTTCTCGCCTTTCTTTATGCGAAGTCTCTAAGCTCTGTTCCACTAACAACGCCTCATCAGATGGCCTGTTTTACCTGTTGTTTTTAAAACAATGAACATATTATGTATTTCACAATAACACCATAAACGAATAGGGGATGGCGGGGTAGGGTTAGGCCACCGAAAACAAGGTGTTTCCGGCGTCGAGGGTGTTGCATGCAACACCAGGCTCACACACACACTCACACACACACTCATATATATTTATATATATAGAAAAGTGTCCCAGCCAGTGTGCTCGTTCCCTTAGGTTGCTCCATTTTGTGGATGATTAGAGAACTCGTTGCTGCCATTTAGCTTGGAGATTTCTTTTGTTGTTTTCTTCACCTGCTTTCAGCTCTTTTGTCTAACTTTATTTCTCTCTCTTTCTCTTTGTCCTTTATGATATTATTTTTGCTCGACTTTTTGCTGAACTTTCATGGCACGGCATGATTTGAATTGTGTTTCCGGTAATTTTCACTCCATTAAAAAATTTAGTTTAAGCTAAACGAGGTGCCTTCATATATATAGGGCCAACATCTTTGTCAACTCATCATCGAGCATTTCAAGCTCTAATTCATTTACTGCACACATCACTATGTTCATCATTGCCATCATTATCATCATCATCATCGGCATCAGAGTGATTGGCATTGTCTGCTCTGTTGGTAAACCAAATTACATTAATAACTCCATACGAACAACATAAATCTAAGCCAGTTTCCTGCACAGAGGCCTACTAGAGAGAAAGAGACTGTCATGTCTCAATCAATGCTTTTCTCTAGCCTCCTCCTCTCTCCCCCTCTCTCTCCCTCTCTGTCTCTTTTCCGCGCTCTGTCTCAAGTTCTGTTTGCATTTTGCCTTTGTGTGGATACCAAAATTTACAACGAAATTCCTATATGGAAATTGGCAAACTGGCAAATTTTTAAACATAACAAACAATTATTTTCAAATGCCGATGATTAAATACCCTAGCGAGATTTTTGTATAGGAATTGATCCCATTATTCTGATTTTAATAGAGAGAAGATTCTTCAGGTTTGTATAGGAATTGATCTCAGTATTCTGATTTTGTATTGCTACGAAATCTAATCTAATATTTCACGTTTCATCAATATTATTTCCAAACACACAGAGATCTTTCTTAATTCCATATTTATTTAGGCGTTACAAATTACGTAACAAAATTAATATACCTCACTGAAGTACGTCAAAGAACGACAAAAGCCGCCAGCAAAAAACCGCAAATGTTGAACAATTTTCGGACCTGGTTTCTGCCACGCCCAACTAAAGCTCCTAAAATGCTCCTGCTGCGCCTCTTGGTCTTCTGCTCTTTGTTGTTGCTCCAGAAATTGCCCATTGAGGCATATAGTGAAGCGACAGAGACCCAGACCAGAGACCCAGACCCAGACCCAGATGGGCGGGCTACCAAAGCTGAGAGCAGTCTCAAAATGCATGAAATGTCTATTCTAATCCGGAAATTAAATTCCATTTAGAAATTTCGTATACAAAATGGGCGTCAGATTGAGCCTGACTGTGTGTGTACATCTTTGTGTATATGTTTGTGTGTGTGCGTGTGTCTATTTGGTTGCATCTCTTGTTGGCCATATATGTTTAATTTATGGTAAGAGCTAGCCAAAGGCCTTGCTGACTGGTCAAATGGTGATTCGAGTCGAACTTAACCCTTTATTTAATGATTGCTGGCTGATATTTGGATTTATGAAATATTCCTGGAAATTGCTGAAACTCTCTTAAAAGCGAAAGAATATTTTAAATGTAAATTTCTGTAGAATTTTTTAGCAATTACTCATACATCAAGTTCTATGGAAATCCGCTTTGGTTTCAATTCAACAGAAATTTGTGCTCTTTGTCTACTTTTTAGAGTTAAATGAAATATTTTTGTTTAACAATTTAAAGAAAAGTATTGAAAGGAAAAATGTATTAAGTAGGTAAATTTTAATAAGAAGAAAACATATTTATTTTATTTTTATTTCGAATTATTGCAATTTAAATTTTTAAATTTAAAAGCACTTTAAGTAATAAAGAATTATAATAATTTAAAATGATTGGGTATAAAAGTGTTAATTTTAGAGGTCAGCACTTAAACGTCATTTAAATTATTATCATCATTAAATTAAAAAAAAATAAAACAATGAAATATGGCACAGCAAATTCTTGGTTTAAATTCAGCAGCTTTCGGAGCTCCGAGTTCGTGACAGGTGAAACGATAAATTTGTTGTTGTTCTTGTCGTCAACAGCAAATCAGCTATTTTTGTTGTTTGCCAGCCAATTTGTTGTGCCATCTAATAGAGTGTGGCAAGTGCCGGCAAATCGAAGGCAGGGGCAATGTAAAAGTTGCAATCACTTTGGGCTCGTGGCATAAAAAGTGTCAACTAATCAAATGTTAAACAATAAAGAAAGACAAAAGGGCAAACGCATAAAGAGCTGAAAGAGGTAGAGAGATGGAGAACAATCAAAATAATACGAGTGCCTGGCAATTTGTGTATTAGATGATAGGGCGCAAGTGCCACGCCTACTCAAAGGCAAGAACTGCAATACAACCATATGAATGTGTGTAATGGCGAAAAGCCATTTAGTTCATTTGTTTTGCGTGAGCAATAAAATTTGTATCATTTTTTATTTGTTTGTTTTCTGTTACTTTTGTCGAGGCGCGTTTTAAAACGCGTGCAAACAGCGCGAAAATGGGTAAGCGACTCATATGACAACAGAAACACAAAGAATAAATGTTTATGGCTTGTTATTTGAGCATAAAAGCATTTGGCAAAAGGAACAATCTGATTGCTCAAAGAACGTGACACTCTTTACATGAGTAGCATATTCCCCCCTTCGAAAAATTATCATTTGAAACAGAGAACCAAAAAAAATGGTGCATAAAAATACAAAATAAAACAAAAGACAATGAAATTGTCAAAATATGTGAAACGAGACACGCATCAAATGGATGGGAAGAAGAAGGAGGAGAGAAGAAGAGAAAGGAGAGGGGGAGTAGACACAATCATTGTTGAAACAAACAAATAAATTTATGTGCGCCATTTACAAATGAGAGAAAATTGAGAGAAGAACTTGAAAGCCAATAAAAATTACAAGAGCAAAGTTGCAAAAAGTGTCGAGCAAAAAAAATAAAAAAATATGTATTTATATATAGCTGGAAAATAAAAGAAAATGTGCTAACCCTTAAGTCGGGCGCCGCGACACGTACGCGACGGGGTAACCATCCAGGAGGGGGGTATGAGGGGGAGCAAAGAAGTCAGGCTATAAGAAGCTGCCATGATACCAATGTAAAGGTTTCAATGGCCAACAGCAAGGCAAAGAGAAAGAGAGACAGTGAGAGAAACTGAGAGAAAGCGTGACGCAAATTGCTAACAAGTAATGGCAAATGAAAAGCAAATGAAAACCAAAGCGAACATAATAAAAAATGTTGCAACAGAACAGGAAGTGGGGGTGGGGTAGGAGTAGGGGTAGGGGCAGGAGTAGAGGAAAAGAGTGGCTTGAGGGTTAAGCAGTTGAGTCGTGAGGTTAGCGCCATTGACCGGAAATGTAAAATGCACTTAGCCAGCATCGCATTGCAACGCTTTTGGCCCTCAAACTAAGCTCAGTCCAAAAATATCGCTATCAATAAATTCGCACGTAGCTGCCAAGTGCTGAAAGCATTGTAAAGCCAAGGCCAAAACGAGATAGAAAGAGATGGAACGAGAGAGTGAGAGTGAGAGAGAGAGGTAGCTGCTGCATCATGTGGATATTTTTGTGGATAATTGCAACATTCCCTCTCTCTCTCTCACTCCACTTCTGTAAATCTTTCTCACTTTTGCCTGGCAATTGCAATTTGAGCTTTGAAACAAACACGCGCCACAGATTGAGGCAGCATCAGCAGCAGTGGCAAGTCCAGATCGAAACCAGGACCAGGAGAGAGGGAGGGAGAGAGGGGACCAAGGGACCAAGTGTGGTGACTGCTTTTAGTGAAAATTGCTTCATTAGAAATGCGGCTGCAACGGCCTTAAATTCTTAGCTTCTGCGATTCCTTTTCAATTGAGTTGCATGTGCCACATTGTGAGGTAACTAATTGTTGGGCATGTGTTTTACAAGTGCTCCCACTTAAATGACTCAATTAATTTGGCAGCTGAACATTGAATTAATCTAAAGGAAAAACATCAAATAGAGGAACAGGTTAACTGGTCCTCAAAAGTTGTTGGACTTGTTAACAATAAGTTTAAAGGGATTTATAAAACTGTCTTATCTTTATGAAACGCCCAAATACTAATTTTTCTTTAATTAATTTGTTTGCATAAACTAACCATCCTAAATTCTCCTAGTACTTATTTGTTTTATTGCTAAGAATATTATATTTAAAAACAATTTCGATACAAAATGTATTTTCTGAAATATTAACAAAAATTGGGGTGTCTTATGATTGTGAAACGCACCTTATATTGCCTATTCAATTTAATGCATTGATAATTTAATTAAGTTTAATTAGTTTATGGAATCTAGTTTCATACGCAATCTAAAGAAAAATTACTTTAAAAATTGAATAAAAAGTTGATAAAAAAAGGCTGTTAAATGGCGTCTCAAATTTTGTATTTTTTTTATAATTTTGTATTTTTATTTTAAAGTTTTCTTTTTTAAAAAATAAACTATTATTGATATTGGAAACCACATTTTTTTAGGCCATTCTAATTTCCAAGTTAAAGTAAATCACTCTACAAAATATCTTAAAATAAACTATATTTTTATTAATTGATTATGAATTTATAGCCAAAAGAAACTTAAAATCAATCAATTTACAAAGCTCTTTAAAATCAACTTACCGCAATCAAATTTAAGCTCCAGACTGTAACATTAAAGACATTCCAGACTAGGCACAAAGAGCCCTATTTCATTTCTATTGTTCAGCTAAAAATCCATCAGAAATTTAAGGTAGTCAACTTTTAGGCTAATTGCCACAAATAATACCAAAAAAAAAGAAAATGAAAAGGAAAAAAAAAAAAGAAACGCTGCGTGAGGCAACAGGAAGAACTAAATACTCAACGCTGACTAAACAAATTGTTGTTGTTTTTATTGCTTAGATATTTTTGTTGTTGTTGTTGTTGTTATTGCTTGGCTCGTTTGCATTCATAAATCAAAAGGAGCATGTGTCTGTCTATCAGAAATGGAGCTCCGAAAAATGGCCAAACAATAGAGCTGGCCGAGAAAGATTATATGGAAAATGGCCGCACAATAAATATGCAATGCATATAGTAAAATATGAAAGCAACAATCAGTAACAACAATAAAAACAACAACAACAACAACAAAGGGAACAACAACAGCATCAGCAAATGGAGCATAAATTACACATGGCCATAGAAAAATGATACGCCGACAACATAAAACAGATGCTGAATTGAGAGAGGGGCCAGAGAGGGGAGAGGAGTGTGACGAAAGGGGGAGGGGGGGGGGGGGGCCGGAGAGGCGGGCTGGTCACAAATCGCGCGTTCTCATCATTTATAAATGCTCGCGGGATTCGGACTTGTTAAGAGACTGAGAGAGAAAAGAGATAGAGAAGGGGATAGAGACGGCAGACGAGGGAGGTCAAATGATGTTAGGCACGAATCCGGTTTTCCTGATCCCCCCTCCCTACGCCACCGAAAGTTCCGGGGCTAATCGCGTTACAATGAAAATTGATGATGATGCTTCATGAAGCAGCCGCCTAAACCAAAAAGCAAAAAATAAACAAAAAAAAGGGAAGAAAAATCAGAGGAATAATAAAAACTATGCAACATATTTGGTAGTTGCCACAAAGTGGCCAAAACGAATGTGAATCGTGTCATTGACTTTGTTGCTGTTACTGTTGCAGCCACTTAAATTCAATTGCCCGACCAACAAGCAGCAGCAGCAGCAACAATAGCAATAACAACTTGCAACAACAAGTTGCAACAACAAATGCAGCGCAAATATTGTCAACCCAAGTCGAGTCGAGTCGAGTCGAGTGGCGCGTCGGCGGTCGCCAGTTAACAAAGTTTTCCCCGGCAAAAACCAAACTAAAGCCAGTTGAAACAACAACACAAACAACAACACAAACAACAACAACAACAAGTTGCATGCAACCCGTTGGCTACTTAACTGCCAACCAGGCCAAAAGTGTATGCTATAAAAATACGCAGCTCTCATTCTATACATCTCTCTCTCTCTCCCTCTCACTGTCTCTCTCACTCTCTCTCGCTAACTCTTTGTCCGCGAGCGTGTGTGTGTGTGTGTGTGTGTAGTTAAGTGTGTAAACAACAATTGAGCCCAAAATGTGGAGCGCATTTAATTGAATTGAAAAACTAAACAGAAACTAACGATACTCAAAGTTACAGCTGAAATGCTCTAACCCATTTAGAGCTCCATAAACAACTCTACGAATAATTTATTACAGCGACTTTTTTAACTTGCTGATATTTGAAGAAGTTCGAAAATATGTTGTTGGATGTACATATATATAGTAAGAAGAAAATGGACAACTTCTAAAATGATCTATTGTTTTTATATTATTTATTATTTATTTATTATGATTTAGCTCCTAGCGCTACAAGACTTAGCTTATACAGGGGTGCCACAGAAAAAACAAGCGAAAAATAAAAGTTACTCGACAACTCTAGCAAATGTCTGTCATTAGTCTGGCAACTCTTCATGACAAATTTTTTTACAAATTGCACAGTAAGTTAAAGGTTTTTTTCGGTAAAACTTGATTTACCTTAAAAAAGGTATTTTTTAAATTATATTTTTTATTTTTAAAAATTATATTAAATTATATATTATATTATTTTAGATATATTTTTTAAACACGTTAATTCGAATTCTGACTAAAAAATGTGGCATCACTGGCCCTGACTTCGAAAATCTAAATCAGACTAGGTGGCAGCATCGGACGCCAGCGGATTTGGCGATAGTTCGTTCCGCACAAAATTATTCTGCGAATTGCGACTCATATTAAAATTTTCAGTTACATGTGAGAACAGAGAAATATTAATTAATGAAATTAAAATTAAATTTTTAAAATAAAGTAAATGTTATCTGTTACATATGTTATTTGATTTTTAATCTTATATTTTGTATATATAGTTTTGTGCCTAAATATTTCATTCCAATTATTTTGAGATATTTCAAGTGACTTCTTGGACAATTGTAGCGACTTGCAGATATAAATCTGTTTGAAAAACCTTTCCTTAGGTTAAATATATTTTTTATTGGATATATTTTATACAAGAAATATAGTTGATTTTAAAATGTTTTTTATACTGTCTATATAATTGTATAAAATTATAACCATACCACTATGGTAAAAAGTCCGATATTTTGGCATTATTAACACATTTTTTCGTTCAGTTTTATCTAAATTACATTCTGTATCTAGATTTTCTAACTCTTTTTTTTAAATATAAATAATATTCTTAAAATTTACAAACTCCTCCCTCATTTCTCTTCCCAATTCATGAGCTTCATCTCCATTCGTGTTAGCTCTTTGTACTAGTGAGAGTAGTTGAAAGTTTTGGCAATTGGCAATGGAGAGCGAGTCCAATTACAAGCGATGCTCACACGGCAAACACTTGATGCGTGCGTGAGAGTGTGTGAGTGTGTGTTGGCACGTTAAGTAATATGATGACGCTTAAACGTGGCCAAAAAGGCATTATGCGAGTAAAGTCAATTAGAGCGGCGGACCAGACTCAGTTCAGGTGTCCCAAAATACATCGGAGTTTGCAGCTCCAAAAGCGGCTCCAGTTACAGAGTGTAGATGCCTACGGGGCGGAAGAGGGACGACAAATATAAAATGAAGAGGCAGGAGGGAGGAGGGAGAAGGAATGCGGTGGGCGGATCAATGAAATTGTGTTTGGTTTTGGCATTTAGACGCCTCGACGAACGCGGATTAAAATGCTTTTCCAACCGCCGGCTTTTCACATGAGCCTCGCCACTGATGAGCTTCATTTTCGGTTGCCAGAGAGACGGGAGAAGCATGATAGAGATGGAGGGAGAGAGGAGAAGAAGGAGGAGAAGGAGGAGAAGGAGGGGACAAGCTTGTTTGTCAATTTGGCTGAATTGAAACACGGAACGAAGGCAGACAGGCAAGCAGAAAACTGGCACCCGCTGTTATCCTTTTAATGCCAATCTTGTGCCCCTCTCACCCCCCCCCCCCTCAACTCTCACCTGCCACAGGTAAACCCTCATAAGTTTACTTTTAAACGGCAAGTTTGCCGTGCCAAACGCCAAATCTCAACGACTCACGAAAGCTGAGGCCTGAAGTCTGAAATATTTAGAGCGCATTATGGGCCCTTAAACTACCATTGAGCTGCAGGCATTTATCGTAAACTTCAACTGCCTGTGACGCGTCAAGGATTTGCCAAACATTTAGCCAACATGACACTTTACAATCTCCCCTGCCTCCCTTTCTGCCAACACTCGCACACACACACAAGGAGAGAGCACGAAATGAAGAGAGGAAAAGAGATAGAATTGTATCTTAACCCGTTTTTGGGGCGACTCTATCAATATGACGCATAAAAAACAATGACAACTCTGGCAGTAAAGGAGACTTCTGCATGCACTAGCTGCCGTTTTCTCTCTCTCTCTCTCTTTCACTCTCTCTCTCTCCCTATGCTAATCCAATTGTAGGACTTACAGGATCCACATTTGCACAGCAGCCAAGCCGTAGCTGAATAAGCATATGAATAACAACACACTGCACAAAACAAATGTACACTCTATTTATAGACTTGAAAAAAATACACAGTACTCTTCAATTTAACTTATGGCTGAGTCATTTTCCTGCACTTAAGTTAAGTGTTAAATTTAGCAGGCAATTTATCATTTTTGATTTACTCCTTTTTCAATGCTAAATTTAGATTCGTAAGAACTTACAATGAACTTAGTATTTTACTGTTGTCACTTTGTAATAAATGTTACATCATTAAAAGGTATTTTTTTCAAAATAAATTACACCAATGACAAATATATTCAAAGTCAGACAGTGTTTGATAAATATATTTTTAAAAACCAACAATGTCTATATTAACATTTTATGCAGCTAAAAATAAGTTTAAGGAGCTAAAAATATCATTCTTTTTTTTTTCATTTTAGATTCCCCAGAGTTTATAATTTTAATTCTTTTGTAATTTAAATACAGTCGAACTTCCCTAACTCGAATTTTCTCAAACTCGAACAAAATCGAGTGGCAACAGCGTTTACTGAGCAAATTTCATACAACTTTGCTTCCCTAACTCGAATTTCCATAAGTCGAATTTCTCCTTAACTCGAACAAAAATATTGATCCGTACTTCTGCAAGTCGAATTACTCGGGAAAATCCCCAATGAAGTTTTATGCTTTTGTTACCGGCTCGTTTGGATATGTAATATTGATGTAAATTAACATATGGTGATGCAATATGATTGAATATTGCATCAACAATTACTTAGGCTTGTGAAATTGCTATAAGAAAGATGCTCGTAATGTATAGTACTAGTATACTACGGCACCAGCACGTAATTATTAAAATGTTTATCGCTTTAAGAAATATTCAAACTCATTTGTTAAGAAATTCGAAAGTGGACCAAAAATCTTGAATTGGCTAAAAAATATGGTATCTCATTGAAAACAGTTTTCATTATATCAAGAAATGGAAAAATAATTATGAAGTCATTTGAATCGGGAATTTCTTCTGGATACAGCAAAGGAATAAAAAAACCAGAATCAGAATATCGCCTTGAATATCGTCTTGAACAAACTGGAAGTTTTTGTTGTTGAAAATTACAAGACAAGTTTGCAATTTGAAATGTATTTATGAATGAATAAAATGTAGTTTCTTTTAAAAAATAAAAACTAAAAATTCCCTAACTCGAAGTCTCCATAACTCGAACTTTTTTCTTGGATAATGGTGATTCGAGTTAGGAAAGTTCGACTGTATATATATATTTTTTAAATTTTAATGTTATATTGTTAAATTAATTTTAATAAATAAATACATTTCAAATTATAATTAATACGAGTTCAAAAGCCTTACATATCTTTTATATGAATTTGGTAATAATAAATAAAAGGTTTTATGAGAGAGATGATCTCTAATATTAGACATGTACATTAAATGTTTCATTTATATTTTGTGCTTAATTTTCTTAAAGTTGTCAATGCTTAATTTAAATTTCACTTGAGACTATTTCGTTTCACAACTGCAAGAAAAATCTCCCGTAATACTTGCTCAAATTTTATTTGCAGTGCAGGAAAAGGGCTTCGACTACGTCTAGGAGTCCACGAGTCTCAGTCGCAGTCAGAGTTGAAATCGCCAGCAGCTATGACTGTAATAAACATAAATAGGCATTATTTATTTATGTGACCGGCTGGAACTTTGGGGCTTACTTCTATTTGATGATGTATTAATTTCTCTCGATGCGATTTGCCATTGCAAATATTACACAATCGTCTGTTGGCCAGGAGTTGAGTTTGTGCCGGAAAACGAGATGGATACTGGAACTGGAACTGGAACTGGGACAGGAACAGGACTAGGGACTGTGAGGGGAAGCTGAGGCACTGTTCAAATTTGCCTGCACATTTGGCCCTGGCATTAGTTTAATTGGGCAGGGCTTTGTAAAATTGGCCAGCTTGAATGATGCTTCTGAATGCCGATGCCGTTGTCGATGCCAATGTCGATGCTGACGCTGCTTCAGATTCAAATTCTGATTCAGATGCTGATGCTGCTTTGCTCCTTGGCCTAATTGCACTTTTCGCTTGAGGAGCTTTCGCTTTCCTAATGGCACGAAACGAGTTCAAAGCAATTCTTGAGCGGAACGAGGAAAGGAAATCTCGAAGGGTGGCATCTGTGGATGGGTTCGCTTAGTTTTTCATTAGCCACGGGCTAAGCCGTTTGATGACCGCCTTTTAAGTCTAATTAACTGCTAATAGACAATAAATCATTATTACTCAAATTTGAGTGCGCACAACAATAAAAGCGACACACATACATACATGTGCATAGAAATAAATTCATTAATATGTGAATATAGTTTTGTGATCGACTTGGAAATACACTGAAAATTAAGGAGATTACTGTGGTTCGAATAAACTAGGGAAATGTTGTGGATTAAACAACAACTATTGACTATTGACCATTATTTCTGTACTATTTTTAGAGCTAAGCTAAGTATCTTTAATTTTAATTCTTCTGTAATTCCATAATCATATCAATTTCACAGTCATCTATAACGAATACAAAATTTAATGAAAATTTATAGACGTGGAATGTTTGTGGAATTAATACAAAATTTGAATTTCAAACAGCAATTTTTAAAAATAGAACAAACATTTTTTTTTAACTGCTAAAAATTCAAGTTAAATTTAGAGTAAACAACAAGTTCGTGTTTATACATTTTATACGAAATAAGAATTTGGAACACGTCAATTTTCTATTGTGAAGGAAAAGAAAAATATGAAAATAGGTGAAATTGATTGGAAAGTCAATTTACTGAAATAATGTTATGGCAAGCTGATAGACTTAGAATTATACCCAGTTGATATACTAAGAAATGAAGCCTTGTAAATTATAATCAAATATTGCCAACATATTTTCCTTTGATTAGCATTTGCTTTCAGTCTGTTGCCTTTGACTTCCCATAGCGCATGTAACCGTCTAACCCATTCAAGACTGGGAAAGGGTATCATAATTCATAAATAAAGTGTGACTAATGCCAGTGGCGACAACAAGGACAACAACACAATGAGTACGACAATAATAAGGACGAAGAAACGACGAAGCATTTCAGAAAGTGTAACTGGAATCCATTAAACAATAAAATTTATTTATTATTTATTATGATTACACTTTGGCATTGTTTTTGTATGTGTGTGTGGGCGGGACACGATTTAAGTGGTAATTACACTGAGCCGCTTTTGGCCACGCCCCCCACACATGTGTATGACGGAACGGCCGCCCCCCAAAATGGAAATGGAAATCATAAACATGAAGAGCTAAAAGCGACTGGCAAATGAGGCCGAACCGTAAAGGGAAAAGAAATAAGCGAGGGGAAGGGATAAAGGGAAGGGGTGGGGGTAGATCATGAGCGTAAAGTGCTACAGTTCCGTCTGTGTACGGCCGGACAGTTGGCTCAAGCGTAACAAATGCAATAAATGCGATGAAAAGGACGACGCACAAAAGTAGGCAACAAATGGCGACTCGACAACTCGAGCTGAAGAGCAAGAAATTAAGGATACAAAAGATTGGGGGAATGGGGGGGGGGGGGAAGGATAATAATAATTCGTAAATTGATTGTGTTTAGTGAAGTTTGAATAAATTCAGTCAAACGGCGAGCAACTACAATACGTAGATGGCAGTAGATGGCCAAGAGGCAGCAGGATAATCCACTAAAATTTACAACAAACGGAAACAGCAACAGGAAAGCAACAATAAATGCCCAGATAGCGAGAGTGAGAGTGAGAGGGATAGAAGGGGAGAAAATCGAGAAGAAAGCGTAGCAAAATGTAGCAAATAAAAATAAATTTTGCTGGCAAACTTCAACCAAACACACACACACACAGAAAAGAAGAAGAGGCAAAGCCAAGGCACAACCAGTGAACATATGCGCGTTGATGAGTTACGGGCCAAGGGGGGATACAAGGGAGTGTGTAGGAGACCAGGAGTCGGCGAGGAAGCGCAAGGATAACGCCAGAGTCAAGGCGGGGGAAGAGAGGAGGCGCTTATAAATGAAATAAAAATGGAAAGCAAAGCAAAACTTATGACTGTCAGCAGATAAAGCAAAAGCTACCAGCCAAGAGCGAGGCTAAGCAAGGCAGACAGAGAGACAGAGAGAGAGAGAAGAGGAGAGAGGGAGCAGGATGAAAGGACGACGAGGACGATGATGCTGTGGCATTTTTTGCTCGCAGACTATCAAAGTGAAATGCTAAAGCAGCCAAAAATCCACGAAATAATGGCAACATAACATGAAACAACTGTGACAACAACACACGAATACACGCGGGGCGGAGAGAGAAAAGGAAGAAGAGAGAAAGGGAAAGAGAAAGGGAGGCTTTTGGAGCAGCTGGAGCCATGCAAGTGATAGCAAAATCCATGCTGCCAGCCACGGTGTTGCCATTGCCATTTGGTGTCATTTGGCATCATCATCAATATGGCTAAAAGGACAATGCGTTAAATGCGCTCACACATCCTCACAGAGCTTCTCACTGAGGCACTCAGTGCCCTCCCTCCATCTCTCTCTCCTTCTCTCTTCATTTTTTCTCACACTCCAGTTGCAGCTCCGACTCTTTCTTTGCAGGGCTGACAGCTGGGCAGTGAGTGCGCACATTTGAATCCCTACCAACACTACAAGAGACCAACAGTCACACACACACACACACACGCGCACTTACAGTTCAACGAAACTCCATTAAAGGACTTTCGGCGCTGCACGTTTTTTTCTCATTGTTCTGTTAATAATTTGGCGCCTATTCTGGCTTGGCGATAAAGAAAATGCCGGCTCAGCGGCCTTTATGAACTTCACAATTGATTTTGATTTATTTACAGTAAACACTCACAAGCACCGACAAGCGACTTGCTTAAACGCTTAATTCCAAAAATTTAACTTAACTTTTCTGCGGCACAAGTACAAGAATTAATCATTGAGCGCGAAAGTATGCAGTGGTTCTTTTTGATTTATGTTACAAATATAGCCAAGTCGCAAAATGTAGTATTAAAAGCATTGCATACTTTTAGCTGCTGCTGCGTTTTGAATGTGAAGGCGCAGCCAAGACACAAACCACCCAACGCCCCAAGCCACGGCATGCCATCGACAGCCCATAAATATGCATTGTGTCACATTAGGTGTGCGTGCGTGCATGTGTGTGTGTGTGTGTGTGCATGTATGTAGTAGTAACATGTCACTGGAGGTTAATAGATTTTCCTTAGCAAAAGCACTTGCAAACTGCATGTCATGGTGTCAGGGCAAAATGTAAAGGACTGCGAACTGTGCGCTGCTCTGTGCACGGGACAGGACAATGCCTAGAGTCTTACGTCTAACGACCTAAACGCTAGACAGTCGCTTCCGGCTTGGCCTAGCACATTGATAAAGTTCACTTTAGCATAGCTTTGATATGCTTGAAACTTGATTTAAGTCTTTCTATTTTTAGTTCTTTTAGAGTCGTTTAAAGTGGGACACGATACACAAAATCTACAAGATCTACAAAAAAGTTTTCCATTGCATACTTTTAGGACTGCGTAAAAAGAAAATATTTAGTTCAGTTTTAAATCGAGTTGCTTAAAATTAAATACTGCTATATTTTAAATTGAGCATAAAATCAAATTAAGACAACAACTATTTAAAGTCTACTAAAAGCTAAGCCATTTTGTTACCTGCCATTTAAGTTAATCAGTTGGCGTAGGTTCCACAAGATCTACAAAAGGAATACATTTAGGAATGAATTTTAAATCGAATTTTAAATGCAAACAAAATCAGATCAAAAGATAAGCAAACAAAATATGTTAAATCGTAAAAGCAGATCAAGATTATAATTATTTTCAGTTGACTTAAATTTAAGGACTCGAAAAAAGCATCAACTAGCCTTAAAATGGGTTGTCCAAAATCTGATGAATTTAATTGCCAAACCTACTTCAAGGCTGGGTTGCCTACCAAGTGGAGACGTCGAGTGGGGGGTGGGTATGGAGGAAGGTGAGGGGAGTTTAAGAGGGGTAGCTATTGCGTGAGCAGTGAACGCATTTCCTTCACTTTTTTAGCCTGGTCTGCGCCTGGCACTGCTCAGTGCCTTTTACTTCTGCCAGGGCCACAAGCCTAGCACAATCTTTATTACAATTTGCTGGAATAGCAACAACAACACCTACACAACAACAACAACAACAATAGCAGCACGAGTGGCAACAACAAATAGAAAGGCAACAACAGCCGGCAGCAGCTAATGGATTCTATTTAACTTCCACTGACTGCTAATGGATTTTTCTTGACCCCAAATGAAAATGCGCATCGAAATGCGATTGAAAACTGCTTATAAAAAATAGAAAAGGAAAATGCCAAAGTATAATGGAGCAATGAAGAAAAGAGAGAGACAGAGACAGAGAAAGAGAGAGAAACAGCAGCAACAAAAGCTAAATGAATTTCCGAATGCCAAGTAAAATGCAATGATATAAAGAGTGAGTTGGGGGGGAAAGTACTGCGTCTTACCTTCACTTAAGGCCAATCAAAAATTTTTACCAATAGCAAACTCAACTTACAGCTGCTGTTGCCAATTTCCATTCCCCATTTTCCCTTGTTAAAACAAAAAAAATATATATATTTAAATTTTGCGACAAAAGCCAGCAAGAAATATCTGAGTTTAAAATAATTGTTCTGACTTTTTATTTATTTTTTTCGAGTCACCTTTCAGCGGTTTGACTTCTAATGAAAATTGCCACAGAGAAGGAGAGCAGAAATAAAAAGTTGAGCTAATTATTACAAATATTTCGTAATTTTATGAGCACGAAAAGAATAAACGACCCAAAGTTCTGCTTGAACAATTTTCTTTACGACGGCAAAGGTCTCAAATTATGGAATATAGTATATATATAGGGAAAAGAAGCAGCTATCAACTGGTTTTCTACAGTTTTTTCCTTTTTTTTTCGGGCTTGTAGGTGGAAACAATGCAACACTTTTGTGAAGAATTCTCTCACCAAAGCGTAGAGACAAATAAATCAACTTCCGCTTGGCTGGAGAGGCACAAACCCAAACCCAAAGCCAAAGCCAAAGCCAACCTCTGACATAACTGCGAGGCGCTCAGCCAGTCATCAGAAATTGAAACTGCCCACCTGTGGACGGACTTGAGTCATAGATGGAAATGGAGTAGGACATGGAGTTGGAGTTGGAGAGCAAGTTAAAGTTGCAACCACCAACTGGCAACTGGCAACTGGAAACCGTTTCAAAGTCGCATCGTTACGCTTCAGATGCACACATAACGCCAACGCTTTGCATAAGACAGACAGTTGGACAGACAGACAGTTGGACAGACAGACAGTTGGACAGACAGACATAGGCCTGACCTATCCCTACTTGAGTATTCCCATTCCTATCAAGGCCCTTTCCACTTGCCGCTTGCCCTCAAAAATGGCATTTCGATGCGCGTTAAACTTGCTCGAGTTCAAGTCTCTGCCATTGTCTTACACTCTTCACACACTGCACACACACACACACTGCACACACACACACACACACACACACTACACACACTTACATGACAGATAATCATTTCACATTACAGTAAGATAATAATTTCATTATGTATTTTTCATGTTATTAATTATATTGTATGCCGCATCGAGTTCCTGCCTCATGCCTCTCTGCCACTTCCCAGTAGAACCTGAAGGCATGTGGTGAACAAATTACACACAGCCTTCCGCCCTAAAACTTCAGGGGTAAAGCTACAGCCGAAAGTCTACTAAGGTTTCAGGGCGAGACACCTGAAATTTTTGAAGAAATTTTCTATCGTTTCTTCAGGGGTAAATTTTGCAGCAAGAAAAAAGTCCCTGCAGCCAACTTAACGTTGCCAACGCCTGGCAATAAATATCGAAATCACTTTTATGAGTTTTAAACCATACTTTTCAGTAATTCTGTATTGTTAATAGAATTCATAATAAATGTAATATATTAAATAACTTATTTTATTATTAAACATTTTAAAATATGGTAAAATGTTGTTTTATTATTTAATATTTTTATCGTGGCAGTCATCGATAAATACAAAGGGCTGGCAATGTTATTATCGGCTATCGAAGACATTGCAGCCCTTCGTTTGTGTATTTTGTCAATGTGCAGAAGTGTCAAAATAAGGTAAGTTTTAACTATAAATATATGAATAAATGTTTAATTTTATTGTATTTTAACCTAGATCGCCTGACTTAATTGCCCGATGACGAAGTTCATAGCTTTTGCAAGCAAGACCAGTCACACGTAAGTAAATTAAACATTTAACCAATTAGACAACAAATTTGTTTTAATTATTGTATTTTCTTATAATCAACTTGTAGGAGGCTCTTCAAACTGGAAAGTAAGATTGGCAAATCGCCCAACAATTAGGTAAGAATAAATCATTCTAATGCTCCTACAACAAACAATTAATTGATTCTAAATTTCAGATTGACCCTTCAACCGAATGCTGTGGCCAGGAGGAATTAAATAATAAGTAAAGTTAGTTTTAAGTTTTATTATAAGTGAACTAATATTAAGTTAGACATGAAGTGCATTAAAATAAACAAATATAAACAAACATTTTGTGTGCCTAAATTTTTGCCGCCGATTCGGCACAATTTTCTAATGGCATACAGCAAGGGAAATTCAGGGCAAAAATTCCCACCCCTGAAAAGACGATATAAAAATTTCAGCGGTGGCGGCCTGAAACCTTGGCGGAAGCTTCCGCCAAATCTTCCGCCAGCGTATACCGAATTACCCCGGCCACGCTAATGTAAAAGCGAATTAGAACTTTACATAAAGTGGCTGCACAGCTCCGCTGAACTTTCAGCTAGCATTCTTAATGTTTTTCGCTACAAAAGAGCCACTGG
>JBAMBK010002153.1:0-118561 GCA_037043435.1 Drosophila suboccidentalis | reverse complement strand
TTAAGATCAATATAATTTGATTTGTTTCGTTTAATGAATAAATACTTTTTATACCTAACACCAGCAACAATATGAGGTTCGATGATGAGGATATTGCCGAGCTCATGGATGCTCTAAAACTTGGCAAGGCTGAGATTACACAATTTATTCCCATTGCTGTGGAGAAGGGTGGCATGGCCAGGAAATTGGAGGGTGCGGCACCCTACAATATTTTTCTCACAGCCATCACAGAATCAACGCCCACACACCAGGAGCCCCTAACCATAACGATGCAGGAAATCTTCGACCAAAGCCTGGGGATAATTGAGTCCAGTTTGCAAGTCAACTTTGATATAGATATTAACTGGCTATTGGCTCATTATCATTATGCGGGAATACTGTAAATATATATAATCCATAAGCGGAGATAATGAAAAGATTTCGTCATTAAATTTTATCTAATCCCTTGCAGAGAAAAGCCTCTTCTTATCCTCTACGGCCTAGAAACGCCTAATTTGTTGGAAATTGGCAAATTAATGCCTCAAATAACCGCAGTTCATATTAAAATGGCATCGGAGTATGCCTCATCGCACGCCAAAATCATGTTGCTCGGTTATACGGATGGATCGATGCGAATTGTCATTGGAACAGCTAATTTAAAAGACTTGGATTGGCACAATTGGATGCAGAGCTTGTGGATGAGTCCACTACTGACGGCATTGCCCAAGGATTCAAAAATCACCGATGGTGAAAGTGCCACGGGATTCAAAGCAGATTTAATACATTATCTCTTGAACTACAAAGTAAAACAGTTGGATGCATGGTTAGATCGCATACGTAAAAGTGACTTTAGTGCCATCAAGTGAGTGAAATCAAATCCAAGTGAATCGAACATAATAATCCAGTTGGCTAATTTGTTAGCGTATTCCTTATACCGTCCGTGCCTGGGGAGCACGCGAACTGGAGACATATCTGGGGATGTGAGCGTCTCGGTTTGGTGTTGTCACAACACGCTGCTCCCATTGATGACAGCATATCGGTTGTCTGCCAGAGCTCCAGCATCGGCAGCTTGGGTGCCAATGTGGGGGGCTGGTTACAACGCGATTTTATACGAAATCTACGTAAAACGACAGCGCCTATGAATGTTAATCGACAGCGCATTGTGCCCTTCAAGATGATCCATCCCAGCCTTCGTAATGTGATGGGTAGTCATGACTTCATGTTGCGCGCGTGTCTTCCAAGTACATATTCAAAGGAATTCGACGATAGACAGCCCTGGCTTAAGGCTCATCTGCAGCAGTGGAAATCTGATGTGCGGCATCGATCACAGGCCATGCCACACAACAAGTGCTATGCGCGCTTTAATGACCAGCAGCAATGTCTCTATTGGTTTCTACTGACAACCGCGAATTTATCACAATCCGCCTGGGGCGTTATCAATCGAAGCCGGGGTTCTCTTTCTGCCAAGATTTGTGGTGAGTTTGCTTTAGCCTTTTCTTTGTTAAAACAATTTCTTGATCTACTGTATTTGTTTCTTTACACATTTTTCAGACTGGTGAAGAAACTTTTCCCTTGGGTAATGCGCGAAATGGTGTCCCTGCTTTTCCTATGCCTTACGATGTTCCATTGACGCCATATGAACATGATGATATTCCATACGTAAAGGAAGACAAATAGGCTAGAAAACACTGCAAACAACATGTAAATAATTAAAACATTTCTGAATTTGTAAATAAATAGTTATCGATTAAATTGTACACGGTGGTATATCGATAGCGCTGGTATCGCAAGACATTTGTGGCACTAGGGATGCAAAATTGTATTAATATATCGATAGCTATATCTTGAATCATGTTGTTAGTCCATATCGATATGGCAAAAAATTAGTCACTCGCAAAATTTCATTCGTCGTTGATTTTCTCGCATAAAAACAACGTTTATTCGGTTAAAGTTTTTGCATTGACAAGTTCTACGCCTTTTTATTACATTTTGTGGTAAGTGAACAATTATAATATAGGTATGAGTGTTGCCTGTGCTTTATCTAAAAACAAACAAAATGTGCGTAAAATTAGTTGATGGTCTTTTTATTTTGCCATGCAAATCGCGAAGTGCAAGCGTTGCAAAAAGTGCCGGCTGCGTTGTTGGGTGGGGTTTGTTCTTTCCGCTCCTGTGGCCAGGCTGTCTGGAATTTAATATGGACACGTACATATACATGCAAACAAATGTATACCTATGTGTGT
The DNA here is from genome assembly GCA_037043435.1 of Drosophila suboccidentalis. Lineage (NCBI taxonomy): Eukaryota > Metazoa > Arthropoda > Insecta > Diptera > Drosophilidae > Drosophila > Drosophila suboccidentalis. Next base: position 116,342 of record JBAMBK010002153.1, on the reverse strand, counting down.
ATATGTGTACTGTGTGTGGGCGCAAAGTGTTCGAGGACAAGAGACAGCTGTGTTGTTGTCAGCAGCAAGGCGGCTATGCGGGCCATTTAAATATGTATTTCGGCTATTTTTATGTGAATCACTTTTTGTTTGTTGAATTAAATACACTCCCAGCACATACAAGTGTATGTAATGAGCGGATGTGTGTGTATATATATGTGTTTTTTGGTATATTTATAATGATGATTTCATATCCATGTTGATTCAATTTGCCTATGCATATTGTAAATGCGCAAATTCAGATGTGCAATGGTAGCAAAATGAACTTCCAATCAACTCCAGGTACACCGATTGCCCGTTGCCAGCGCATAGTCTCAAACTTCTCAGCTGTTTGCCGTTTGTTGCTGTTGTTGTGAGTCTCTCTCTCTCTCTCTGACTCACTCCCACTACCAACTAGAAAGTTTACGCAAGACTGAATAAATGTATAAGTATGGGTGTGTGTGAAATCAAAAATGGCCAAAAAGCGCTATCAGCCAAAACACTCATACATAGATTACAAGTTTAGTCTTTTTTTGGTATACAGTTAGTCAAGTAATTTTTTTCCATTTTTTATTTAGCAACTTATTTCATATACTTTTATAGCTGCTTATTAAAAATAATTAAAGAACGTCTTCCATTGGACTAAATTATTCTTATAAATAAATAACCATTATGTGAATTTTGTAATTCATCAAATCAATTGTTTGACATACTGTATGTTATTTAGCTTTGACCATATACGGGCATCAGATTTAATTTCTAATTAATTGTTATTAGAGATACATTCGCCAGCTCAACTAACGGTGCATCTGCCGCAGACATTTAATCCGCTGCATTAATGTCCGTGTATGTGTGTGCGTGAGCATTTGAATGCATAAGCTCAACATCCTACAACGCAAGAAGTAACTTGTATCTGCAACTGAGCGAAAGTTGTTGCTTTTTTATTCGCTCTTAGACGGATTCTCACTCTAATTGCCATCATTTGCTTTAAGCGCAAAAACCAAAAACAACAACAACCCGCGCAGTTGGCCGGTGCAATAAACTCATTGTTGCTGCAACTACAATAACAAAAGACAGTCTGCACAGCTTTTCGCTCTCTCTGGGTTGTCTCTCTATTTACGCGCAAACTCTCTTTGCATTGTTGTTGTCATGGCCACCATGAAGCTTTCTCCGCAGCAGCAGCAGCAACAGCCGGGCAACAGCTCCATTTCAACAACAACAATACATAATGACCATGTACCAACAAAAAAGAGCACATATTCGTTTTTTTGCCTTTAAAGTTTAAGCTGTTTGTACATTGTACATTCAGTTGTTCGCCCAAATTTGGGCAAGAAGCTGCGCGCGGTAAAAATACTAGGCAAAGCTAAGCTTACGCTGTTATTAACATGTCCTTAACATTGCACTGTTAAATGCTGCCCCGCTGTGTTCGAGTCCTGTGCGTGCGCTTTTGCTTCTTCCCTTTTAGGGTGTGTTCTGACAGCAGCTGTGTGTATATGTGTGCGTGTGTGTGACCCAGTTGGGTGCTAGCCGTGGCCTATTGCCGTTCCCAGGCGTTTAGTTTGCGTTCAAATTTGAAAAGTGATTAAATTTGCTAATTTTTTTAATGTCAAACTTATAAGAAAAGTGTGTGCTAAAGTGCGTGTGAAACGATAACAGTGTGCATGTGTATATGAGTGTTATACGATACAAAGAAGCAGCTTAAGGAGTGGTTTTGCTTTTGGTTTACACTTAATTTAATTTTCCTTTTGCGGCTTTCGTCATTCGCCTAACCAATTTTATATGGCTGCTTTCGTCGTCGTCGTTGTCGCTGTCGCCGTTGCCGTTGTTGTTGTAACTGAGAATGAGTTTTAAATGAAAAAACGGAAATTGCATAATGTTAATGTGATTCATACACATCATTCATATTTAAAGTAAATACGAAGCCAACTCAGCCGCAAAAATGTTCTCATGTTGTCGTGCAAATCCAAAAGCAGCCAAAAAGGATAAGGACAAGGAAAAGCATAGTAATAATAGCGACGACAATGAAACAAACGAACAAGAACCAAACCCAACGAACGAACGAGAAACAGGAAAAGCTGCCGAAACGGAAGTTAAACTAAATGGAAATGTTTCAGCGCCAGAAACTGCAACTGAACCCGTAACCATTAACGAACCGGAGACCATGGAGGCAACTGCCAATAGAAATGCTCCCGATGATGTTGTTATTGAGCCCCAAACTGGTATTCACAATATGTCTTATTACCCAATAGTATTATGACCACAACTGCTACAAAACTCGTACTTGCTGAAGAGCACTTCACATGGATCCAGGTATCTGGAGCTGGTCCTCAAACCATTCAACAGTGCTGCCAGTGACCAGAACCTGCGCTTCTTGCACCCACTTCTTGATTTAAAGTCACTAGCAATTGGCACAAATTTTTATTTTAATTGTAGACATGTAACCACAATAAGATGTTAACAAATTGGTTGAACTATTTGTAACTTATAGTTAAAGTATTCATATACAGTCGAGCTTTCCTTTGGTGAATTCTTTTAAAATCTGTGCAATACAAAAATGATATTTAAGATTAGGATTAAATATAAAAATGTAACAATTCCAGAATAGCAACAGCTGTTACTCCTATCATAAATAAGAGATCTTTCAAGCCAGGTTTTTCCCTAATTTTGTACAAAAGTACGACTTGAGACCTTTAAGAAAATTCTCTAAATTTAATTCTGTAAATTGAATTATCTTAATGAATAAATCTTTTTTGTTTTAATAAGAATTAAGAAGCATAAGTGTGTAAGAATACTAGGCCACTTCCATATGTATTAAAATCATTTAAGCCAATTATTGTTGAGTAACCAAGATGTCGCGTCTTCACAGCCATCGATATAGAAGCCATTGCGTTGCGTTCGACGCACTCGTCCACGTCCACAGCGCCGCCCGCCTCGATGACCAGTGCGGGCACTGATGATGATGACAATGATGGAGTCGAAGCTGTGTTTGAAGCTGCAGTTGCAACACCACCACAGCAGCAACAACAGCAGCAGCAGCAACAACAACAACCGACTAAGAGCTGCCTGTCGCGTCACAATTCAACGCATCAATCCATCAAGAAGAAGGTGAACATTAGCACACGTGCCGAGATTATTGAGCCGGAGCCGTCGCCAACATCCCTGCTGATCTTGGCCAATCACAACAACAACAACAACTCGCTGGCGGATGACGATGAAGTGTTCTCGGACTCCTTGCCACCGCCAAAGCGTGAGAGCATGTGTGCTCCCTACATCGAGGGTGAATTGCTGCCGGAGACTTTGGTCTTTGCCCACGGACTGCCATCCTGGTTTGATGATGAGCGTCTCAATGATATGTACGCGTTCTCTTTCGATTGTTTTGTTGTTGAACCGCCCCGTTTTAAACGTTTTTCTCTTGTTGTTGTAATCCCTCAACGAATATCCATGCAGCGGCTGCATTGAGCCACCCGTCACGCCCGTGGGACGCGATGAGCTGGAGCTGAAGCGTCAGCGACTCTACACGGAGCTGTTGCGAGCGGCGCACGCCGCCGTCGAGCACAGCGTGGCCGTGCGTGGTAATTGAATGACAATCAATCAGTCAATCTCTCTCTTCTTTTGGTCGTCTCCCGTTGTTGCATGCCCCTTAATTGACACCAACAAAAAAAAAAAAAAGAATAAACCGTTTTGATTTAATCAAATGCTATGTCGCATTCTCGACATCGTTAAAGTTTATATTTGTATTATACCCTGTACAAGAATTATTTCGAATTCTCTTTTATCTCAAAATAACCAAATGTGAAATCTTACATAAGATTATACTAAAAATTCCTAAGAATTTTAGATAACATAAAATTCTTCTATCTTTCTAAATTCTTTGTATAGGGTATCAAATAGTTTGGCTTCGCCAACTTTATTAAGTATTTGTATATATTTCTATAACTTTAATGTTTCACTTCTTTTTTGAGTACGCACAACTTGAAAGTCTTGATTTTTGTAATATCTTGTCATCATCATTATCGTGACCTGTTCATTCATTCCAGATTCATTCGAAGATTGTGTTTCTTAAGTGTCGTTCAGTTGATCGTCGTTTCAATGATTCATGCACTTTGCATACACCTTTTGATGACATCAATTCAAACAACTTTTCGCATAAAATTATCTGCTTTTTTCTCTTTACTTATTGAGTTGAATGAGAATACATTCATCATTATTTAAGATACTTGCAATATAAGTTTTTGAATTTTTCTCGTCAATTTTTTACGCACATAATTTTAAATGAAATTTAAAGTAGCTGAAAATTGGATATGTTTGTTTTTGTTGTTGATCCACAGATAACGAGACGGAATCAAAGCCCACAGCTGCCGTTGAGCATTTGGAAAGAATTTGCGAACGCTTGGAAACGCTAGTGGATCGTTTGGAACACACGCTTATTGCACCGTCAGCAACCGAAATCAAGCCAGAGATTGAGATACCAACACCATCGCCGCCACCGCCGCCACCACTAACACCACCGCCACCGCCAGTAGCCGCAGTTTGTGCACCATCTTCCAGCAACAACATGAGTGTCGCCGGCTTTGAGGACATCATGGCGGGGCCATTGAGCCAATATCTCGCGCTGTCTGCCAAAATTGGCGGCGATGTCGCCCAACACGCGCAATTCGTCAAGGCGGCCTTTGAGTAAGTTTAGGGAATATTTTCGATCAATGATCTGATTTAATTGTATCAAGATCGAATAAATATTACGATAGTTATGATTGCTTTAGGTTTTAAGTCAGCTTGAGCGCCTAAACGTATGCAGTACTATGTTTAACCTTTATAATAAATAATAAACGTTATTATTCCTTTCTGCTTACAGCGCTCAGTTGCGTTACGTGACGCTGGCCACGGAAATCGCTCAGCCGGCGCAGGCGAAGCAAATGGAATTGTTGCAGCCAACATCGACGCAAATTAGCGCCGTTCAGGATTATCGTGAGAAGCATCGTTCCTCGCCGTTTTTCAATCATTTGTCGGCCATTAGCGAGAGTATTCCCGCCCTTGGCTGGGTGTGTGTGGCAATGAAGCCAGGTCCGCTGGTCAAGGAGATGAACGATGCGGGACAATTCTATACGAACCGTGTGCTCAAGGAGTGGAAGGAGAAGGATGCCAAGCATGTGGAATGGGCACGCGCTTGGATTCAGACACTGACGGAACTGCAGGCCTACATTAAGCAGTATCATACAACGGGTCTGGTGTGGTCTGGCAAGGGTGCGGCACCAGCTGGTGGTGCTCCACCACCACCACCACCTGGCGGTCTGCCACCACCACCACCACCACTAGATCTGAGTGCGCTGAAACTGGACAGCGCTGGCGACGATCGCAGTGCGCTATTTGCCCAAATCAATCAAGGCGCCGACATAACCAGGAGTATGCATTTTTATATTCTATAAAATATACAAAAATTAATTCGTTTTTTACTTGTAGATCTAAAGAAGGTTACCGGCGACATGCAAACCCACAAGAATCCATCGCTGCGCACTGGCCCAGCTCCATTCAAGACGCCCGCCAGCAGTAGCAGCAACAGCAGCGGCCCAGCAGTCGCTGCCGCTAAGGAGCCAGTCTTTACGCGTGATGGTAAAAAGTGGCTAATTGAGTATCAGAAGAATAACAGCGGTCTGCTTGTGGATAATGCCGAGATGAACAATGTGGTTTACATGTTCCGCTGTGAGGGATCCACGCTTACCGTCAAGGGCAAGGTGAACAACATTGTGCTGGACTCGTGCAAAAAGTGCTCGTTGTTGTTCGATTCGGTTGTTGCATCCGTTGAGTTTGTCAACTGCCAGAGCGTTCAGATGCAGGTGTTGGGCTCGGTTCCAACCATTTCCATTGATAAGACCGATGGTTGCCAAATGTATTTGTCCAAAGACTCGATGGCCGTCGAAATTGTTAGCTCCAAGTCATCGGAGATGAATGTGCTCTTGCCCGAGGCCAGTGGTGACTTTGTAAGTGAAGCTAGTAATGTACCAAAATCAAACCCATATTGATAAATCATTTAATTTCAGACCGAATTGGCTTTGCCGGAGCAGTACAAGACCTTTATTAATGGTAAAACCCTCAAGACTGTGTGCGTCGACAGCCTTGGCTAATGTGTGGACGGAAGTCCGTAATCCATGGGCGTCGTTGATTGCTTTTTAAGCCCCTCCTTCGTATCCCGTTTATATTGATCCAGATTACAGCAAGCAAAATAATTAATTTTAAGCGCACTTTTCGTATCTGTGTATTTATCATCTTATATCATACGAGAGTTTAGAAAATTGTTGCCAAATTATTGCTGCTGACCAATAATATGGGGCAGTCAAGAAAAGTATTCATTATTTGCATAAATATTTTACATATATTTATTTGTAATGCAACCACCAGCAATGCGACGACGTAACCCAAACGATAACCCAATTGTATTTATATTAAATTTAATGAGAATATGCACGAAAACAACATTTGTCAACATTTTCAATTATAAAATTAATAATTTTTGCACATACATAAGCATGTAAGAGAATCAAGATCGTCAAATGAAAACAAAAGGCAAAACAACTCTTTTATATTCTATTTAAATAAAATTTAAACATTTTTTATTAAATAAAAAAAGGAAACGTGTTTTAATTTATACATTCATATTTTTAATTTTCAATTTTCATCATCAAGCCAAGATCAAATATAGATCAGGTCAGTGCGAGACAAGCATGAGGAATGATTTGCTGTTAATACTTGTTAAATTTTCTTGTACTCGATGCGCTCCACCTTGACCTCGTCACCGATCAGTTGGTATACATAGGTTACCACTGTGGTGCTCTGTATATCCATCAGCACAAACGAAGGCACCACATTTGTGTCCAGCGGATTGAATGCTCCCGTTGCCGAGCCTGGATTTATGTAGAACTTATTGCCATGCTCATACGCCTCAAACTTGTACGTATGCCCCGTTATTAATATGTCCACGTCCAGTTGACGCTGAATCAATGCTAATGCCTCCGGATCACCTCGCGGCACCACCTGATGACCGTGGCACAAACCAATGCGAAATTGACCCACCGTCACAACCTTTTGCTCCGGGTAGCTGAGATTCTCATCGAAATCGCCACGCACTATGTGCACATCATTGGCGAGTGATTTTAGATAATCATACGATTCCTTTGTGCAGATATTTCCGGTAGCCAAAATATGATGAATCCGACCGGGCACCAGAAGCTTTTTAAACTTGGCCGGTAAACTGCTGCAGCGGTGTGGTATGTGCAAGTCGCCAAGTACTAGAACGAGCATTTTATGCCTGTATTGTATTCGACTATTTTTCTTAAACCAGGATGTAATACGTATTCAATGTATTTATCAACAAAAGTTGGTGAAACGCCCAGCAAAAAATTTTAGAGTTGACTTAATCAGCTGTTCGCTGTGTATGCGTTTGCGGGTGAATGGCAAAGCTAATTGGAAACAGCGACAGCCCTAGTTAAACCGGAATACAGCTGCGTGTGACAATCTCAAAAATAATTTACGATTGTAAACTAGAGTTGTTGAAAAGCATTAAAAAAGCAATTAAATCCCCTTATAATTAAAATAAATTTGGTAATTTCGATTATAATCAATTTAAATAAAATAAGCCACAGCTGGTTAATAAAACTTACAAATAAAACTTACAAACTTACGCATTAAACGCCAATAGAACAGCGCAATCTTCATCGAATCTTGTTATTTTCTTGCACCATGAACAAACCGCTTTGTTTTGCCGGCGAACATGGAGGCGGCTGACATATCAACGAATAACGAAGGTATTTACCAAATTTTAAATTGTTTAAAAACCATTATAATTGTGAATTCTTTTAGCTGAGGCTAGCATTGATCTGTTGGTCATAGTGCTGGACACGAATCCATCGCAGCACATTGTGCGACAGAATCCACAAAATCTCACACAAATTCTGGAGGCCGTCATCGCATTTGGCAATGCGCATCTCATGCAAAAGGCCCAAAACAAATTGGCTGTCATATCCTGTTCACATCATGCAACGTAAGTGAATATGGATGATTAGCAAACTAGATATGTATGTAATGCGAGTTGCTCTTTTAGGGACTTTCTGTATCCATTGCCTGGTCGGCAAGTGGAGCTCCGTCAGATTGATGGCCAATATGAGGCATTCAGTTTGGTGGAGAAGACCGTGAAACAACAGCTGGGCAGCATCTTGATGAGTGCACCACGCTTGAGCTCTCCCTGCGAAAGTCTGCTGGCCGGCAGCATGTCCATGGCCCTATGTTACATATCCCGTGTACGTGATGAAATTGTTTAATTATTTCAATGTTAACTAATAATAATTGTTTGTTTGTTTTTTTTTTAGCTGCAACGAAATGTTGCCGCTGGCGTCAAGATGCATTCGCGCATTCTGGTGCTAACCGGCAGCAATGAATGCGCCTCCCAGTACATGACCTACATGAATGTCTTCTTTACGGCCCAGAAACTGGGCATTGTGGTCGACACCTGCGCTCTGGACAAGACCCTCAGTCTGTTGCAGCAAGGCTGTGATATTACGACTGGACAATTCCTAAAGGTTACACAGCTGGATGGCTTGCTGCAGTATCTACTATGGGTTTTCCTGCCATCGCCACAGATGCGTAACAAACTGGTGTTGCCGCCACCGCCAAAGGTCGATTATCGAGCCTCGTGTTTTTGCCATCGCGAGCTCATCGACATTGGCTATGTCTGTTCCGTCTGTCTGTCCGTCTTTTGTAAATACAGTCCCATCTGCACTACATGCCAGTGAGTAGAGATTTGAAGCAAACTTAAATGCCACCATTAAATACAATCTCTTGCTTGCAGCACAATCTTCAAGACGCCTGGACCACTGCCCATAAAGCCCAAGAAGAAAAAGAAGACTGAGAAACCAATGTGAGAGCCACAAATTAATACGAATTATCGTAAAATATATATTAATCTGTAAGTGCATTAAAACAGTCGAATGCAAATGAATTCTTCAACTTATTTATGTATTTCGGGTAATTTTACTAAAATACATTGGACCAAAATTAGCTGGCAAATAGGGCAAAACCATTTGACCATATTTCAAGCTCTTTGGCTGCTCAAATCTATAGATATCGCCAAACAGAGCCGTGAGCCGGCTTAAATCGTTAATCGTAGTCGTAATCCCATGCTCTGTAAAGACTTTTTGCAGTGCCATGTGGACGACGCCATCGTTCTGTACGGGCGAAAGGGAGCACGTGGAGTAGACGAGACTGCCGCCGGGCTTAAGCAAGCGCAGGCAGTTGGCCAAGATGCCCGCTTGCAGCTCGGGTATACGCAGACGTTCCTTGATGCGCGTCGGCTTAAAGATGTTGTTGTCCTGATGCATTAGGACGTGTCTATCCGTCGTGCAGGGCACATCCACCAAGATCTTGTCATAGCTGGCATATTCATCCAAATTCCTGGCATCGCTTTGACTGAACATCAAACGTTTTCCCGCCCAGCGTTGCTTGTAGTCGAATAGATATTCCTGCATGACACGACGCAGTTTATTCAGTCGCGACTCCTGCACATCGTTGCAGACCAGCTGATCCAGATGCAGAGTTTGCAGCATGAGCAGGGATTTGCCACCTGGTGCGGCACAAGCATCCAAAACACGCTCCCCCGGCTGCACCTGGAGAAACAAAGGCGGCAGCACGGAGGCACCGTCCATTAGAAAATGTGAAAGGACACCAGTTAGACATTGTCGTGGTGCCTTGAAGTCCGAACAGTTGCCCATTTCGTAGGTGTAGATGGCCAGATGTTCGGGAAACTTGAACGTGGCCTCTGCCTCGATGTTCAGTGGAAAATCAGTGCTGGTTTGATAATATTTGTAATGCTCCGACTCGGCCACCCAGTCCTCCATGCCCTTGATGCTATTGGCGGGCATATACTCGTACAATCCGCCAGTGCCGAATTGTGGATCAACCAAGCGACTCTCATCCAATTGCACATCCGCCTCCAAAGCTCTGGTTAAACTCGGCTCATACTCATCTGACTCATTGGTTTCTGTTTTCGGTTTCTTTTGATTATTGTCATTGTCGTAGCTCAGCTGCTGGGGCGGCACGTGTCCATCCTCTGCCGCTGCTGTGGGATAAATTGCAGCCACCTCACGCTCTTGTTGCTTTCGCAGCAACGCATCGAGTTTGTTATCGATGTCGTAATGAGCACGCGTTTCACTGCCCATCAGATTTGCCGGTTCGTTTTCCTGCCGTTCTCTGGCCAAATTGATTAGTGATTTTATGTTGATGGCTCCGTCCAACTCCAGCATGCTGCACGTCTGCTCCGTGTCCCCAAAGTTGTTCACCATGGCAACATATTTGTGCTCGGTGAGCAAAGCGGCTCGCATATTTTTCCATCGTCCGCCGTATACAGATCCATAGAAATCGTCAAAGTTGTCCAGCGCCCGGTCACAATTGTTCTTCTTGTGTTGCAATACATTCCATCGCCTTTTGCCACTTTTCCAGCGTCTTTGCAGCACAAAAATCTGGCGAACTCTCAACATTTTATTTCAAGCGGTTAAATAAATGCATTAATCAGCTGATTGCAATGGCAAAAAAAAATCATCTGGCAACCCTGACAAAACAAAGGTGGCAACCTCTGGTCCCCACTTTTCGCACTTTCAAAAGTGCGAAGTTTTTTCGCGAAAAAAAAATAAACTTTTTCAATTTTGAAGCTAGAATTTTGAAAATTGTACCAGAATTTTTGTTGGAATTTTCTCGAATCCTTAAGATTTTTTCCAGAATGTTTTACTCAACTTCGCAACGCGAAGAGCAAATCGCACCGAACCAATTTTAGATTGAACTTAATTATTTTACAAAATTTTGTATTTTGTTTTTTTTTTTTAATTGATTTTTGAAAATTTCAAATGCTCATTTCAAAATTTAGCTCGAAGTATCGAAGTATTAGTGATATCGATTATATATTTCAATCGATAAGCCTTTTCTGCACAAAGGTTACACCCTGTGATTCAACTGCGCGCAATTTAAATGTGCATTTTTATTTGCTCAATTTAGCAATTTTAGCATTAATGTTACTTCAATAAACCAAAAAAATTATAAATTAGATAAAATAATGAAGTTTATTTTAAGATAATATGATAAAAAATCTACAAAAATATAGCCAAAATTTCTATGAAATTTTAAAAGTTTTAAATTAAAGAAAAAGAGACAAAGTTGCGATTAAATCTTCAACTAACTGATAAATTACAAATTTATAGTAATTGATAATCAAATATTTAAATTAGTAAACTAATTGGATAGACAGATAGAGAATTAAAAAATTGATTGTAACTAAATACAAATTAATCTCAAATATTGTTAGTAAGAAATATAATTCGCAACTAAGAAAAAGTCCGTGATTTTCACAAGAATATCATTATATTTGTTTTGTCTATAGGTAAATAAGTTGTTGTGGTACATTTTTCGGTAGGTTAAGTACATGAAGCAATGAAGGATTCAAGGATGTCCATAGACGCACAGATACGAGTATACTTAGTAAATAGAGAGAACTAAAAACTATAATTGGTATTGGTATTTACAGTCGAGTGCGACATTGCGACAGAGTTGTTTGTGCTTGGCTTCATCTTATTTCTTTTCTCTTTCTAAGTTTGATCATGCAATGAGATTACTAATTTTATGGCTTCATTGGTACATTGTCCTTAAGCGGTGTCTTCTCATCCTTGGCATCGGTTTCCTGTTGGTCATCTGAACGATTCCACGACTGCTCAGCGCCCGATCCAAAGATGACAAAGACCAAGAACTCCAGAGTAAACAGAACAATTGTAACGCCAAAGATAATGCGCCAGGCGCCAATATTTTGCTATAGAAATAAATACAAAGATTAGAAAAATCATTATATTTTTGTATAGCAAAGTTCACTTACATTTCCATGTGTGACGAAGCCGACGAAGAGGGGAACTATAATTCCAGGCAGAGTGGCAGCCGTGTTGGTCAGAGCCACCAAAGTGCCAGCAAAATTGGGTGCAATATCAATGTGATTGGAGAGGAAGCCAGAGAACATGGCGCCCATGGCCACAATGCCCACGGACATGATGGAGACGGCCTCGTAATGGCGACAGCCAATGAAGCACAGGATAAGCAGACAGATGCCCGGAATGATAGTACAGATCGAGGTGGCCGTCTTTCTGGCAACCGTTGTGCTTATTTTTCCTGTCAAACAAAATGATGAAGATCAGAATCTTTCTTAGAAAAGCATAAATAATTGATAAATATATCTAAAAACACAAAAAATCAAAAATAACTTAATATTTAATTGACATTTCCCATAAAGAAGTGAAAATAAATTAAATAAATAAATATATTCGAAGATTATTTGAACTCGAATATTTGAAAAATGTCATTTAGAAGAATAACTTAATAACAAAATATATAATTTAATTGCAAGTTTTACTATTTAATTTATATTTTAAGAAAAATAAAATATCAGTCTCAAATTATTTGATTTATCCTGCTCAAATCTGTGTTTAGTTGTCATCTATTTCTATACCATAATTCAACTAAGGATCAATTTTTTAAAGTTCATTTATATTTCGAAATAACTTGTTATTCTCAATCAAAATAGATTTCCTTTGACTTACCTTTCGACTGCAGTGTGTCCAGCATTTTGCCCAGGAATATGCTGAAAATGATCATCGGGAAATAGGGCAGAGCACTCAGAGCCGCGTTGCTGGCCACGTTGAATTTGAGCACCTGCTTCATGTAGAACGGGATCTCGATGAGGAACATGTACCAGCCAAAGTTGTTGCAAGTGTGGGCAATCAGGATGGCCCAGAATGGCACCGATCTAAAGACCTTGCCCCATGGCACCTTCGGGTGATGTTCGACCTTCGTTTCGGTGCCCAGCGAGCTGGTGATCATGTGACGTTCCTCGGGACTAATAAAACGCTGCTTGTTGGGATTATCCTGAACGAGAATAATCCAAAGGACCATCCAGATGCAACTGAGGGCGCCCATCACATAGAAAATCGATTGCCAGCCGAGGGAGGCGGAAAGAACGCCAGACATTAAAATGGAGAGTGCCGTGCCAGCTGAGGTGCCCACATAGATGATGGTGGACATGACCATACGCTCGCTGGGTGGTGCCCAGGAGGCAATCATCACGTGCATGGCTGGGAATGAGGCTCCTCCTCCGATGCCCTCCAGCACACGCATCACAATCAAGCCGCCATAGTGGGCAGACGTAGCTACCGGAGTCAGCAGGGTGCAAATCACATTAATTGCCACCGAGAACAACATGACCCATTTGGCCGAGAAGTTCTCAGCCACATGGGCCAACGGAATCTGTGAGACGAGGTAGCCCCAGAAATAGCAGCTCAATAGGGTGCCCTGCAGTGGTTCACTCCAGCTAAAGGGTCCATTCTGTGAAGGGGAATTCGGTAAATCTTAAAACGATTAAAGAGACGCTGTTGACTTACCTCAACCTTGACCGTCACATTGCTATCTCCTCCGGGTGGATGGCATTCTTCGACAGCATCCTTGGCGATAGTCGAGACATTGCTAATCATGTGTGTTGTGCCCGGCTCCTGCATCAGATGAATGGCCGTGTGATTCACCATGGCAACCATGGCAACACTCAGATTCACCTTCAGTCCGTAGACAATGGCCATGCCAATGGATCCGAGTATTGCGAGCACATAGCGTGCGGGCACGAGTTCTGCAAATGCAAATGTAAAAGCAAATAAAGTGGGGTGGGTCAGGGAAATGTGTGTGTGTATGTTTGTCATCCCAGCCCAGTTTTATCGCCCACGCGCAACAACAGTTAACAGTTAAGAGTTAAGAGTTAAGCCTGACCCATTGAATAATCGGCATAATTATTACCGTTCCCCGTTAGCAAATTGAAATTATTTTTATGGTATTTATTTTCAATTTCACATCACACAATTGGTGAGAAAACCAATTAGCACCACGCCAGTCAACGAATCGTTATCACCCCGATACGAAATGTCTCAGCATTTCACATTTTTATTATCCCAACAATTAATTCATGTTCTACGAAACGAATTTTACAGCAAAACGCAGACTTGTAGTCACCATACAATTTATTTCAATAGAAAATAATAAATATATGGTAAGAAATATCTTAGGATCCATAGAAATTGAAAGTAAGAATTGAAGAGACATACTTTCGACTATAAATGATGGGGAAACAATTAAAAGGAGTTCTACAAACCGATTTTTATCCCAAAATACGGAAATCAAAAGTACAAAAGTTTTTAAATTGAATTAAAAACGAAACGACCATAAGGAGAAAATTCGGATTCACTATTGAAAAACATGGTTGAATTTCAAAAAGAAATGGACATACTGAAAAACTAAGACGAAAACTCAAAATAAACATATTTAAGAAGAACTCAAGTGTATACAATATATAAACACATAAGAAAAGGAAACGGAAACCTTGTTCAAGACATGAAGAATAAAGCTGTGGTATTATATAACTATAAAGAAGGTCGCATGAAAGAGATGATAAAAAAAACAACAAAGGGATAGAAATATGTTTACTTTAGCTTCAGGCTAATTTATTAGAAGAAACCCAAGAATGGGATGAGATAAGATGTAAGGAAGCAGCAGAATTTTGCTGAAGAGATTATGAAAACTGAAAATAAAGGGAAGAAAAAACAACTGAATACAAATACAGGCAAGTGAAAGCTGACAGAAAGCTAATTTAACTTGACCGGTCTTGAAAGTACAGATAATTGGAGCAGTAGCCCCACCTGCAATTTCACCTGTATCCCTATCTCTGTCCTCAGCTCAACCCACACCTATTTTAAACAATACGATGCAAATGTAATTTCGCCATCAATTTGAACACAAAATAAGACATTAAATTGTTGATATTCATTTGTTGGCCTAGGTAAGGTTGGCAGCTTCTTTTAATGTCGGAAAATGTCTGGCTAGTAATATTTTATTGTTTATTGTTTATATCGCTGACATACAAATGACCTTCTTACCACCGGCCAGCTGTCAATGTCATTTAATAATTCTTTGGGTCTTGTTCTCTGGATCAACCCAAAAAATATATATATATATATAGATTTGCCTGTCACGGGGCTCTAAAAAAAGAAGCCGAAGGATACTTCACTAACACACACACACACACTCACGCACACGTATTGCCCACGACCTTTGGTTGGGTTTTGAGGTCAAAGTTTGTTTTAAAGCCCACGCAATTTCCGGCATACGGAAAGGTCTTTCATCATGTTAATTTGTCACACTTGTTGCACTTGCACTTTGAATGATGCACTTGCCATATGCATTGGTGAAATACCCGAGGGGGCGTGGCAATTGTGACCCGCCCACTTACTGCCCAAGATGCTGCCCTTGGCAGGCACTTCCTCTGCCATATTTGAAGTTAATTTTATTTCAAACAATTATTTAAATAATTGAACAGTTTGTTTAAATTATGGAGCGAAACGCGCGTCGTATGAGAAAAATAAAAATCTCAATTGTTTTGTTAACTTTGGAATGCGACGCGTGCGTTGCCTGTGGCAGCTGCCCACCAACTGAATTCGACGCTAGATTCCATTTCCGACGACGCAATGTTACGTTTTGGATATTTTCGGTTTTCGTTTTTCGCTTTTTCGTATTTCAAGAGCATGATTTATACAGTCTGCTCGTGTGTGTGTGTGTGTGTTTGTATATTGCCGGCTCGTGGCCTGAGGTCTGAGGTTTGGGGTTTGGCCCGGTTTCGGTTCTCGTTTTTCTGGAGAGTGTGCGTAGCTGGCATTTGGCGCGTAGCTCGTGGCTCGTGTATTTTGTATTTCGAACTAGCTTTTACCTAACCAGCTGTGGGTAAGTTCTGTATCTTGTATCGGCAAGTTTTCGACAGCGTTTTGGCTCACAACATTCGGGGTATGTCCCTCAGCTACCCCCCTCGTACACCCGGTAAGCATAGCTGCCACAATCCACAAGCATGTATTTCACATTCGTTCCATGCGTTTGCATGCCACAATCTAAAACAAAGCTGTTCGTTGGTTGTTGTCTTGGCTAAAGTTTTGCTTTTGCACCTTGTGTGCTAAAAAGTTAAACAATTCTAATACTCTGTACGCAACAAGTGTCTAAGAGATAGTATTGGCTGTGACAAACATTTTATATCTTAACATTTTAAGATATATATGTCTTTAGATTCTTATCCAAATTCTAGCGATTAATAGCTTTGTAATACTGTTCAATATTAATGCAAATATTCTGCCACACAGAGTATCTCATTGTTTATCAACTGAATCGATAGAGATAAATATAGATAAAAATATAGAGATAAACATAATATAGAGATAAATATAGATATAAATAGATATAGAAATAAATATAAAAATAGATTTAGACGTAGATATATAAATTTAGATATAGATATAGATACAAATATATAGATATCAAACATAGATATAGATATTGATGGTTAATTCAGGTAACTTGACAAATAACTGCACATAATTTATTTTACGAAAACCTAAAGGGTATCTCAATGTTTATAACTGTACCAAATCCCACACAAAAATGTTACAGTATAAGTTATACAACAAATGAATGAATGAAATGCCAAAAAAATTAAAAAAGTTGATACAATTGTTTAGATTTAAATGCTCGCCCATATCTCTCATTAATTAGGTATGCAAAACGTGTGCATAAAAAAAACATAAATAGGCATATTAAGTATAAGTCGATATAATGGCCAACAACAGCCAAAGCTGTCTCAAAAAAGTTGTTTCGTTTGAATCACATTTCAAATTTAAAAAATAATCTCGTCTTACCAATTTTTAATCTTAATTAACACTAATTTTTACTGTTAGCGGATAGGTATAATCTGTCTCATCACAGAGTTTGTGCTATAATTCTTAATATATATTTCTATGTATAAAATTGTGCTATAAATGTTTTGTTTACATTGCTATAATTAAAATGATTTCAGTTTTAGTTTAAGAACAGCAATATAAACAATATCTCTTTGACCAATTTGTGTAATCATTAGACAAAAATAAGAGACTTAAACTCGAATCAAATATTCATTTGTTAATAATAACTAGATTTTAATGCTTTTGAAGCAATCGACTAATTAAATTATGTATTTCAAAGTGTGCTTCTGTTAATCAAATTATATATTTTAAATGACAAAAATTATGCGCTTTATTTGAAAGTTTTTATCTGTCTTCTGTTTGTTTCTCACATCCTGTGGCTCCTCAAATATTTGCCAAGTGATCAACTGAGTTCTGGCACAGTTTTTCTGCTTTGCTGTTAATGATGCCGATGATGAGGCCGATGGCGATGATGATGATGTTGATGTATGCAAATGTGTCTCGGCCTAAGTACGAGAGTTTTGGTATTTACTTCCCTTTTCCGTACCAATTCCCGTTCCCCCGTTACGCACACGGTGGATAAAAAAAAAAAAAAAACTGGTACTACGTATAGAAATACATATTAATGGCATCTGTTGTTGTTGCTACTCTTGTCTGCTGTTTGCTTGTTATACCCTGTGAACATGTGGTGAACTAAAGGGGTATATTAATGTGTGTAAACTTTGCATTTAATATGTTTAAGAGAGAATATCTGATTAATCTTTATTATTTACTACATGTATAGCTTTTCAATAAAGTAATTTTTCTTTATTTTTCAGGGTATCTAGTAGCTGATCACCTCCAACAAAATCATGCTTACATGATTTTTATTTGTCTTTCATCGGACTGTTTCCATATGGAATTCTGAACATAATTATTTTAAGGTGTATACACTTTGAGTAATTGAACGCAATACTCAAAACAGATTACAAATAGATTGCCTTGTCCATTAACGAGTGCAGGGTATTGCCATGTCGTTCATGCTGCAGCACATTAATTATTTGTTTTGTTCCCCCATTTGGTAGCTTATCTAATTCTCTTGCATATTGTTTATGTCTAACTTGAGGCTGTTTGCATAAAGTTGGACAGTCGCAGCAGTGACGGGTTCTATGGGCCATTACGTCTAGAATATCCACAATGGACCTGGATACGGGCTGTGGGTTTTACGGCTGCGTGGTTTGCTCCAAATGTTTGCATCTCTATTATGTATGTTTATGAAATTGTGGGACAGAAAGTCTATCAATATGTTTTATCTACGCGTGTGCTCACTTTATAGCTGGTTAGATTGATTTTTATTAAATTTCCGCACACACTTTCAATAAAAAGTACATATTCGCAATTAAAGCCTATACTTCACTCGATATATTTAATTTCGTTTAGATCTTAATTGGCTTTCATTGAATTGCCTTCCAATTTTCATTAGATTCAATCGTTTTTTTCAGCCCGTTGACAAAAAAACTTAAATCATTTCGGCACCGAAATATTTTCAATTATTTCATGCCCTGTACATAATTTTTTGAAAGGGTTTGTTAAACTAGTTGGAAATGTTAATTTCCATATTCTGTTAAATTAACAAGACTGTTACTCTGAATACTTCTAGTTTTTTGATTAATGCTTTTTATTAATACAGGATATTTTTAAGTCGCTTTTGTTTTTTATTGTTGTTGGGTTGACAACAATACAAAATTCGATGAGGATTTTGTTGTAAATATTTGGTGCGTAATTGTTGCTGCGCCATTGTGACGTCATTGGGGTTATGAAACAACCCCTGAAATGAAGCAATCATTGAATGGCGCCAAACTGATTGTCGTACTGTACTAGGTTTATCATATTGTCTGTATAAATATGTGATAAATGATATACAAGAAAATCAGAGCTCAACAGATTTAGGTAAATTAGTGGGAGCAAAATCTATTAAATAAAGTTTTGCTCGGGAAATAGAACATATAGAAAATTGACAACAACAATTTTGGAATACCGAAGATTTGATATCTTTACAGAGTCCTATAGATTTTTACTTGGCTGTAATAAGAAAAGTAAACATTGCCAAAATATGACTTTCATTAGTTTAGTTACAAGCGGTTGAAAGACAATAAAGAGTTTCATACATAAATTCAATTTGTGACCAATTGTTCTGAGGACAGCAACAAATTTGTAACAAATTTGTATTACATTTCCCAATAGCTTAATAATCCCCGTTAAGGCAGCCTACTCATAGACCGCTGATTTGTTTTAAGCATTATAAAAATAAATTCCATTATATATTTATGTATATATAATAAAGTTTCCCAGCTGCTTTGAACTATGCATGCCGATAAAGCAGGAACATATTTAAATACGAGCTACGCTACTTCTATACTTACCGCAGAATGTTATACAACAGCGCACTGCTAACTCAACTGTAGATACTGATAACGAACATACTGAACGGCAAGTGTCTGTATGTTATTTAACACTTCACTGCTGACCCATAACAGCATGTAAACAAATAAGCTTTTAATTTGCGCCGATTAATAAAAGTATTTTTTTTTTGAGGTTTTCCAAACCAAAGACATTTTATTTATTTTAAAACATAAATACATTTTTTTGATGAATAAAGCTACCAAAAATAAAGCTTGCAAAATGCAAAAAACTTAATAAATAGGCCAATTTATTTATGTAAGGACCCCATAAAAAATGCAATGAAAAAAATACATATTTTAAAATGTTTTAAATACATATTTAAGTCATGTGTGTAGTTAGTGGAGTGTTATTTATATTATTAAAATTATAGTATGTCACATACACAAACTTGTACACATACGCTATTTATATTCTTTTTAAATATTCTTTAAATACATTTTGTATATAAGTTTTGTATGTATAAGTATGTAATGTGTATAATCGTAGTATGTATATTTGATTTTAATTTTTATTATTCTTTTGTTTTCAATAAAACAGTCAGACAATTTCATTAAAATAAATTAACGCGTCTCTCTGGAATCGGCATAGAATATTTTAAATATTTATGCGCTGAGCCACTCAATCTTGACAAATAGTATGCAAATGCATTTAGTATATAGTCTGTATATATTTATTTCGATTAATTATATATATTTGTTCATTAATATAGAGTTTTCAGAATAGTTTGTTTAAGACGTCATCGTTCATCATCAGCCGGATTGTTCATATGATCGTTTCTTCACGTATCTGTATAAAAGTTTGTGGCACAGTGAAAATATATAGTTCAGGTGTAGTACAGTGTATTGGCGCCTTCTTATAAAACAGATAAAAAAGAATAACTAAAAAATTGACAGAAATTCTGTATTTTAGTTGAGCTCTTTTAAAGTTACTATCATAGGTATCAATTGTTTAATATTTCTTTTCTATTCTTTTTAATATATTTTTCTTTTTACTTTTATCTTTCTTTTTTTTTTGTACTACTTGGGAAGCCTCTAGTTTTGATATTACACAAGTGATAGTAATGACGGTTGTTTTTTCTTTGGTTTAATTGTACAATTGGACTTAAAGACCATGACATAGACATTAACATTGATTAAGTGAGGTTAGGTTTACTTAGTTAGGTTAGGTTAGTTTAGGTATATGTAGGTAAGTTCGCATTAGACAAAATTTGTCAACCCTGTTGTAAGTGTTTTAAAAACATTGATTTTGATTATGTTCTTGACATACAATAATTCATATACGAATATTTCTATGCGTAGATATAATAATACCGCGTTAATTTAAATGTATTTCTTTTCAAAATTCAAATTCTACACAAAAATTGCACATGGCGTTGACATTTTTTCAATCAATTAAAATTTTAATTTTTTTAAAGAATTTTCTTAATTGTTTTTATTTTGATAATTTGATCTTCTGCAAAGTAGAGCAAAGGTAAATGATTGGGGGTTTTCGATTTTATTATATAATGTGGTTATCAATAAAAGTAAAAAGCTCAGCTTGAAAGCTTTTTTATTCTCTCTCCCTCTCTCGCTTCTGCTCACATCTTTTCCCTTTCAGCTAATGTTTTTAATTTTTAGTAAAACTTCTCGCCATAATAGTTGGGACCCCGTTCGCCCACTGGTTCGCTCATGAACTGACTCTGGTTCACGGAACGCTTCTTCTTGGCAACCATGAAACGCTTTGAGGAACCGAAACCTGTAAATGCGAATTAAATTCAGTTTGACTTACATTTAGCTCTTGCTCATCCGTGAACTTACGGCTATTGCTGCCCACATATTTTTGTGGGCGTGGCACATACTCGTACTTGGGCACCACCTGCGCCTCGACTGGCATGCCATAGTAGTCCATCAATGCCGGGGCCTGTTGTTGTTGTGGTGCTGGTGCATCCAACCAGCTGCCTGCTGGCACATAATCCATATCCTCAGCATCGACCAACGGCACCGAGACTCCAGCATCCACATCGGTTTCCTTGCGAGCACGCTCTCCGGCTTCGACCAGGGCAACAAGTGCTAACATATCAGCTGGAGTCAGTTTGGTGGTATCGCGTTTTAGGCTGAGAGAGCGAGAGAAAAAATAAAAGAACAAATGTAACAAATTTAGATGAACAGTTCTGGTTTAATAAAACAAATTTATAATATAATAGTTATAATATATAAATATAAATTTATTATATAATATTTATATAAGCTAATGTTGCTTAACAGTCGTGGCTACTTATTACAATGTTAACTTGTTTACATGCCATGTTGTCAAAAAGCATTACAGCCTTCATCTCAAGGTTACTGTTAACATTTGAATATTATGCTTTCATGTTAATGCCAGTGTCATCTAAGAAATGTTATGCTCGATCTTATGTAAAAATTTTATAGACAATATTGCGACTTACCGCATATCGCCATAGCGTCGATACTTGTTCAGATTGAGAGTGTCGACGGGAGCACTGTTAGCCCCATTGTTGGCCAAGTTGTAGTAGATGCCACGTTTGTTGCGCTCATCCAGATTGTAATTCCGATTGGCATAGGTGAGGGGCACCGACAGGGGAATGCTCTCCAAATAAGCCTCAGCATTGAGCAAATTCTGCAGATTGTCATAAGCCTTGTTACGACCGCCTGTCGCGCTGCTCACTGAAGAAAAGAAAAAAGAATGCTTGAAATAGCTGGCCAGTTGGAGGCCAGGAAGAGGACTTACCATGACGCTCCGGCAGATATTCATCAATATCCTGCAATTCACGCTCATTGTTGTAGTTGTTGTAGTTGTAGTTAACAGGCGCAGCGGGCTCATAATCATCTGCCCAAATGCCGCTAGGAATATCGCTACCATAATCATTGCCAGCCACGGTCATATAAGGATTGTACTCATAATTAATGCCACGCTTGCGCATTGTGGAACTGGCCACCGCCTCCTCCAAGGCTGTAGGATCACTCTGCAATTGCTGTTGGCTGCTAGAAGCGGCAGCTGCAACGGCAGCCAGGATCTCATCATTACTGGGCAAGGCATAAAGGCCAGCTTGTGGTTGCTGTTGTTGCTGTTGTTGTTGCGGTTGCTCATTGGGAATGCTCCTGGCGGGTGGTGAATTACTAAAGGAAGCGGGCACAATTTCCGGACTTGACTTTTTATTGGCTGTTGGCACCGTTGCTGAATCCTCCGAACGTTTCACTGTGCAAAGTGAAAATGAAAATGGGAAAATTAAATGTAATTTTCTATTGCGTGCTTTTAGGAGCCCGCCAAGAGAATTTCAATTTATGTTGCAGCTTGATTCAATAAAAGGCGAAACCAATTAGCAAAAGGCCCCAGCTCCATAATTGTTTCTGTTTTATATACATATATATTTTTTTTCATTATTATATTTTATGCATCGATGGTTGGCACTGCCACTAATTGCAATTAGCGCTGTCAAAGTACATATTTATGTAATTTCTGGCTAACAGGCAATAGCTGGCGTTAGTTAGTTAGTTAGTTAGTTATCCCCATGACAACTAATACCCATTGACATTATTATGTCTAATCGCATTTGCTGCTGCTTCGGCTGCTTCTTCCTCTAGTTGCTCTTACACAACGCTGCACAGAACGCTAATTGAATCGACTTAGCTGTTGAACCTGTTGCTCTTAATTAAACTTGAGTTAACACTTATCACTTATCAGGAAAAGCCAACTTGTGCGTTCATTCGTACTATCATGACTCAGAAATACGTTTACCAGCTGTATCTGACACATTGTGTCAAATCGTATCTGGTCACAAACCAGTGCATGCTCAAAGCTTCGAGTATTTTATGGAGATTTCCCTAAACATATTTAGTTTATCTATGTTTTATTACTCCTCTTAGATAAGAGCTCGAGTGGAGTAAACAAATGATTAACAATGATTTATATGTTAAAATTCCGAAATTTTTATCATAATATGTTCAAATATAGAAACGTTTCTTTATACTATGCCCATCAATTGTATATCTGTATGATTTGATTGACTAAAGCGAAACCTTTACTCTGTTCCAAAGTTCAATTTCCTTACAATTCTGACGAAATTTGTAGGGCAAGCTTTTAGGCTATATTTATACTGAATCCGTTAAATATGCATGATATATTTGTGGCTGAGGAGTTGATTGAAAAGTGAAAAACTCTGGGGATATTTACAGAAACTGTACTCTGTTCCAATATCGTTTCAATTCTGATGAATTCTACAGGAAATACTAATTGATTTAACTTTATTCTATATTTCATTTGAAACTAATATATGGTTGTTGCTAATAAATTTCTTTGGAAAATTAAAAACACTTGGGATTTCCATTTTAATTTTCAACTTATATTATAAGCTACTTTGTAACTAGGATACATGCATAATATAATAGTTTTTACTATGGCATTTCATCAGAAATGGGCCAATCCCTTGGGTTTTTTTACTCCCACCATTATTTGTTGACTATACTTTGCGGTTTTCCCAGTTTGCTAAAGTCCACTAACCCAGTTTCGAGTTGTTTTTTTCCAACAGCAACTTGACCATATGTTTGCCTTGTCAAACGTTACCAAGAACTTAAACCTTGGCTAAATGTGTTTTGCCAACAACAACGACAACAAGAAAGAACAAAATAAAGCAGAATAATAATTCCCTGCTCTGCAACGTCTGGCTGTCCTCCGGCGAGAAAATGTGCACGGACAGGCAGGAGGAAAGGCGGGGGAGTCACAGGCGTCTACATAAATAAATAAAACAAGCAAGTAAATTATATGCACTGACGTTGCTGACGTCGTTCTACGTATTGTCATTGTCCTCCATGTTCATGTACTCGTTGTTGTTGCTGCTCAGCTAACATGAAAATATTCAGTGAACTGTAAAAATATCAACAAGTTGTTTGCTCTTCAATTTTTGCTACATACACACACACATTCACTTGTATGTACTACATACATATAGAACGTTGAGATTGTGTTGTGGCCTGTGGCTGAGCCTGTTGTGTTGTCCTGGCCAAGCAGCTGCTGCTCAATAACACAAGAAGAATGAGAACGATGGCAACAACACAATTAACAGCCACCGGCAGTGTGGCCTGAAAATAACTTAATAATAACAGCATATGGAAAATTTGTGACATGAAAATGGAAATGGAAATGTGGCTCGTTTTGCGGCTAGTGAAAGCTGCCCGACGCCTCCCATTCCATGTCTTGTTATAGAAATTTGCGGTTAGCATCCAGAGCGAAGGTGGTTCTGCAATTGACAGCAGCTAGTGAATATTTCATGGCATATGCTTTGCCTTACGGCAGAAACAAGGACTTATATAAATATTTAATGATGCGCCGCATAGCCAAATCATTGGCCATTTGATAATATAAATGACATTTATTGGAATTTGCAATATTCGCTTACTTAACAGCTTTTTAAAAAAGTATTGCATACTTATAAGCGCGTTTAAGATGAATCCTTAACAGAAATGGCATCAGGGGCTGCTATTTTCGATTGCTAAGCTCTGTTAAGAGACTGTCAAAATCCGTTGCATACTCTTAAGCGCGGCGGAAAATCCTTAAGACAAATGGCGTCAGGCAGCAGCAGCATAAAGCAAACAGCAAAGAACAACAACAAAAACTGCTGCTGATGCTTAACGCGATGTCTAAAAATAGAAATGAAATCGCGCGCACGAACACACACACATATTTACATACATATACCCACATATAGACCCGCTGGCATGCATACCAAGGAGGCTGGACGCCATTTTGTGCAGCAGCCGCCCACGTACTGCGTAGGTGTATCTCAATGTACATACTTTTGTATGTAACCAACAACATATGCATGTATGTATGTATGTATATGTCTGTATATTTTATGGCTCACAATGATTGTAATGTTACACTAAGCCAACGCTCTCAATGGACTGCAACAACAACAATAACAATGAAAGCACAAAATTTTGTGGAAATCGACCAAATTTACAATTTGCCTGCTTGCTTGCCAGCTGTCGTATCGTGCTGCCTCTGTGGGAAAAACACCTACGCAATTTCCTGCAAGCCCAACAGCGGAAAATGGAACACGCTGTTGCTAAAAATTGAGAGGGGGGACAATGGTCCAACGGAGATGAGAACACTGACTGACAGGATGCTAGGTGGTCCTTTGCCTTCTGCTTTCAAAACGCGCGTGGGCGTTTTGCTTAATGTGCTCGACTTACAAGTAACCCACACACACACACTTATATATGGCAACAGTGAAATTTGACTAAGCTTTATCCTAAATAAATTGTTAATTGTTTAAGAAAATGGTCAACAAAAATTAAATATAATAAATACATAAATAAAAATATGAAATTTTCTAATCCTTATACTTTATAAATTGTTTAAGAGATATGTATAACAATACATTTTAAAAATAAGGAGAATATTTAAGTCAAAATTAAGAGCCAACAGTTTTTGTAAAATCAGGTTTGTTGCATAAGATTTTGACACATCATTATTAATGTGTAGTTAAAGAACTAGAAAAATATTGGAAAATTATATAAACTGAGAAAGATATTTTAATTTTTTCAGAATAAATTAAGTTCAAGCAATATGCACATTTTAAAAACAACAAAACTTATTTTTTTAAATTGAAATTGAAAGAGAATAATAAGCAATATTTGTATTATACTTTCGCTTAGTTTATATTATTTCGTATTTAAAGGAAACTCAAAGCATTTATTCTTGTGGTTTTGACAAAGAAGTTAAGCCAATATTGTGAGGCTTTACTGTACATGCAGAGGGTACTTAGGCGGCACTCACTTACATTGGAAGCCTTGGGGCGTATGTCCATTTTCAAACATGAAATTTTCAAATGACCTTTAACATTAACAACACGTTGCTTGACGTAGGTTAAACACACACACACATACACACACATCTACAGAATTGCATCCCACGCACTTAAAAATTGAACTTTAACACTCACCTGCCGGCAGTTCCCTTTGCTGTAATTGCTGTTGTTGTTGTTGTTGTTGCTGCTGCTGATGTTGTTGCAGCTTGTTGTTCGCATTGGTGGACAACTCAGTGTTTTGGGCCAACACAGATGCTGGCACGGCTGCGGCCAGACCAACAAGCAATAGGATCAGGCCCACAAACATGCTATGTCCAGTTGCGGACGCTGACAACAAGGACAACGGCAATTGCATATTGTAGCAGCAACAAGATCCCACTTCAAGCACTTGTAACAATGTGTGTGTTACACACACTTAAACAGACACACACGCAGACACTTAAGTTCAGCACGAAACACTAACTAAGTAAACAAGTCAAATGGGTTTTGCTCCAATTCAGGTCGTTGCTGTTGCTGATGTTGCTGATGTAGTTGCTGCTGCTGCTGTTGTTCCTGCTGGTTGCTGGTTGTCCGCGTGCTGTGACTGTTCTGAATGAACTGTCTTCTTGGGGCCGTAGTGCAACAGTTTTTAATGTTCTATCGCCCCAAATTCGCTTTGCAGACCCATCGGCAACGGCCCGTCTGCACAACCATCTACGTCACTGTCATTGATAAGAATTGCGGCCGTCTGCAAATCAAGCAACAGCAACAACATCAACCAACAGGCTGCTTACGTATGTAGCTTCAGCCTGGCAACTGTTCGAACTGCGCCTGCTCCATGTCTGCACAATAATTCTTGCCATCCCACTCATTGACATTCTCCTTCTCTTTCTCGCTAATCCTAATTTCCTTGTACTTAGTTTGTGTAACACAAATTGTTGCTCTCGATGTTGTTCCTTCTATTCAGGTTCCATTTCGTGAACTTGGATCATTTGGTAAATTTTGATATTAATTAAATAATAATTGAAAGAGAAAGAAACTTTAAATTTTAAATATATTTGCATATATTTTTAAGGACCTGCTTTCCAAATATGTCAAAAAACAAAGATCATTGCTAAAAAATAACGAAAACTAGTTTCAAAATTGTATAACATACTTTACGGAGTATGATTTCTTTTCTACCTCCCACCGATTATTAAAATGCCAATTATTAATCTGCTTTGAATATAATACATAGTTTATTTATACCTTGTTTAATTGCAATAAATATTTGTTATACTCTTTACACATTGTAAGTCTCAAGGCTTCTAAGGTTTATTTTCGTTTATTTTTTTTACACTTAGAATTTAATGGGTGGCGAGGGGGATGTAGGAGACTTGGTTAGCACAAATCGAACTCAATAGAATTGATTGGGTTAGATATTAAATATTTTTCATACATGATTATTTTGATTTTTTGGGTGTTGTATGTTACAATTGCATCTTGGATTCAATTCATCTATGCCAATTCGCTATTAAATTGTCAGAAAGTCGAAGGAAAATATTTGCCAATTTAAAACTAAAGCGTCCACAACAATAGAGCGTAACGCATTGCACTTTTGTGTTGTGTGTGTGTGTGAGTTTAGGACTGACTATTGACGGTAATTCCAGATGGCTTCCCTTATATTCATCTCCTATTTAGCATTGTCGAGCACCTGGACAATGTGCTTGGAGACGAGTGCGGTAGCCTCCGTGGCATTTGGTATAAGAAATCGATCCATGTCGGTGATGAGCAGACCGTCTCCATCGGGAAAGCCATACTTGAAGGTTATCAAATTGCGATGGCGTTTCTTTGCTGTGATCTTCACAATGCTGGCCAATGGTCGACGTACCATAATCTGCGCCTGACCACCGCCCAGTTCACGTAGCACCACAAGTTGTGTTGGCGTTATAATCAGATGGCTATCGTACATATAACCATTCATATGTACATCCTGACACTTGAATGCGTTGATTATTTCCGCCGTTTTGAAATATTGATTTAGATTGACAATTTCCTTTGTCTCGCCGGCTGCCTGTGGCACATCTCGGTCAGCACCATCGTAGGCATCCTCATTCTCATCATCGATGCTGAAAACGGGCGCCACATTGCGATAGCGTTTGCCATTGCGCTCCTTGGCGCTGACATGACGCTCCTGGGCGGCTATTGATTGTGCTCCATTGTTGGAGCCGCCGCTGGATGCGCCATTTGAGCTGGGATTCACAATAATGTCGAGCAATCTGCCCTTGACCTCAGCTGACTTGGATTTCATTGCCGCCGAGAACTTGCTAAACAGATCCGATGAGGACGGCGTCGTTGCTGGCATCTTGAGCGGCACGGGCTTTGACTGCAATAAATGGAGATTAGTAATTGTTTATGGTGAGAAAAGAACAAGGTAATGGTGCTCACCTGCTTGACATTATGCTGCTGACAGACGAGGCATTTATTCACGCTATGATCCTCCAGACAGTCGGCCATGTGATCACCAAAGTAATCATGGATGGATGTGTAACCGCCAGTGAGCAAGGACACATAGTGTGTGTTCTTTTGCAGGAATGAGGCCACCACCATGTGTGTGTATTGATCCTCCTCGACACGTCCGCTGCCCATGAAGCAC
This sequence comes from Drosophila suboccidentalis, assembly GCA_037043435.1. Lineage (NCBI taxonomy): Eukaryota > Metazoa > Arthropoda > Insecta > Diptera > Drosophilidae > Drosophila > Drosophila suboccidentalis. Next base: position 87,634 of record JBAMBK010002153.1, on the reverse strand, counting down.
AAGTGCTCGCCACCCGCATTTGAATTCACCTCAATGGCCTGCTTCTGTGCTGTGAGCAGTCCTTGGACGGCGGTTGCAAAGGCCACAGGCTCCTGCAGCATTAGATTGCAGTCCAGATGAAATGCCGTTGACAAATGACCAGCATTGTACTGCTCGGCTGGACGACAGTCCACAAGGAAAAAGCGTACAGAGTCTTGCACTGGAAATTCGGTAGCTGAATTCTCCACAAGCTCATAGACGGAGACGGGCAGACACAATGCCTGGGATACTTTGTTGGATTCCTCCTGGCTACGTGGCGTATCATTCTGTTTGCCATAGAGCGCCTTCAGGTAATCCGTCTTGAACGAGGTGGGCGTCTTTAGAGCATAGTATTGGGCCAATGAGCAAAAGTCCGGCACATCATCCACTTCCAAGGCGCATGGCATATTGATGAGAAACTTTAAAATCTCCTCCTTGGGCGCAGTCTTCAGGGCCATAATCTGCTCGCGTCCGTTGATAAGTATAATGAGGGCCAGAAAGAAGACCATAAATGGATCTGCATTCTGAAAGTACAGATCCCACATTGCGATAATCACAGAGAGGCTGCTGCAGGAGGCAAAGAGTGACTGGAACCACGTCAATGAATAAAGATCTGGTGTGATTTTCTTGGTATCCAGCACAGTACACAGCTCAGGATCATGATAGAGCAACAGCAAGCGAAATACATGGAAGACATTGCCCTTGGGCTTGCACCCTTTGGGTATGTAAGTATCGCGTATGGATTCAAATAGATTGAAGGTGTCCGACCGATTCAACTTCAGAGCAAACAGTGGCAACAATAGCTCGATCCAGCCATTTTCAGCTTCGTATTGAAGATTGCGATTTTTGCAGTAGAATGTCATAATGGATTCCAGATCGGAGACAACGGACACTTTGTCCTCCTCATCGTTCCCCATGCGCTCCACATAACGCTTGCAATCCTCACGCAGTTGACTTTGAAATGGCAGATCGTAGATTTCATTGAAGAGCGACATTTGATCACTTTTGTGCCTGACATCGAGGCACACTTGCCACACATCGGGACGCAGTGCCTCTGGCAAAGGTTTTCCCTGACAAATGCCATAAATGTCATTCACATTGCAGTCGTCCAAGAGCGCCGACTCCAGTTCAATTATCCTGCAGGCAGAAATGAAGACAGACAGTTTTGATCAAAGTAGAAAAAAGAAGGGCAAAAGCGTTACACAATTCGTGTCATAATTATAATACCCTATTCAAGGGCATAAAAAAAGCTTCCTTACGAGCGGGATTTATACGAAGAGTAAACACAAAAGCTCAGCCCAAAAGTCAAGCGAAAAACTTTATACCGATCACTATTTACTTAAAAGCTTTCCCCTCTTTTGTCTTTGTGATGCACTGCACAACATGGTTGAAGACAATAATGCGTTTGTTTTCGGTGATTACTTCAACGTGTCCAATTAGCACAGCTGTTGCTGATAACACAAAAGCTTCCTACCAGTCAGTCTGCTGCTTGGCTGCTGACTCAAATGTTTTCCTTTTCACTATGTTTTCTCTCTTTCTTTCGCAACGCTATGTCAGCAATTGACAAAAGGCAAGGCCGTCCTTAAAAATAACACTTAAAAGGCAGCGCAACAACATCAGCAGCATCAAAAGCTTTTTACATCAATTTGTCACACTGGGCTCGGCTGACGTCGATGCCGACGATTGCTGAGGCTGTGACTGTTTTTCTTAATGTTTATTTACCACATATTCTCCTCCATGGCCGAGGCCTTTACGTTGTACGGCTGTCAGATTGTCTCTTACAAGGTTATCCAGAATTCCAATTGTCAATTCGCTTTTAGTGCACTCTATTATACTTAAAAAGGTGATTTATGTGCATTTTAACACGTTCAACTTCGGAAATTTCGTAAATGTTTGCCTAAAAATTACTTTACTGCGGCTGCAAAACTATTTGTTTTCAGAGTTGCCCAACTTTACAAAATAAACAAGTTGGCAGCCATGGCTCCCACAAAAGAGACGATAGCCAGTTTTAGGTAACTTTTTAAAAAGGAACTTTTATTTGGATCTCTCCTATAATTTTGAATTTGGCATTTTGAAATTTTTGATGATTTTTTTTTGTTGAATTTTGGAATATTTCGAATTTTGTATTTAGAATTAATTTATACAAATTCGCCCTCACAGGATCAGAAGCCTTAAACATTAATTTAAATTATCACCTCTATAAAATTTAATTTACAATTATCTGTTATCTTTTTCCAAAGTTAACAATTGCGTAGCTTTTAATTTAAATTCGCGCTATGTTTGTTTCGGAAGTTTCGTTTCGATAGTATCGAGCACGAAAATGTAGCAAATGATAAATAGGGCTGCCAACTGTTTTGCTGTCGTCGTGCTATTGTGAATGTCATAAACTGTAGTCCGCTGGCAAAATCGAGCAAAACATTCAATTTAAACGCTTAAAATCAATGCAAGAGTTGCAGTTTTTGGCTAAATTTTATCATATGAACTGTTTGCTGTTATAAATACTGCATATTAAACGTTGATCAGCTTGTAAATCGCTTGTAAATTAAGGTAAGTCTGGGGTAAGTGGCCCCAAGTAGACGCAAATACACACACGCAGGCACACAGAATTGCAAAAACAAAAACAGAAGCGTTATTTTTTGCATTGCAGCAGCTAGATACGCATACACACACACTCACACACATACCCACTTTGATGAAGCCTTCACCTACATAAATAGTGCATCTATTGATTTTGCATATGCATTTGCAATTGCCAAGCGGCATTGTTTGCAAAATTTCTGATCGCATTTTGTTTTTCATCTCTCTGTGTGCTTGTGTGTGTATGTTTTTGACCTCCGTGTCAACAGCCAGCAGCAACAGCTGTCCTGTCGCTCCAGTTTATCCACTCTGTTTCGCTCCGCCTCGCTCTCTTCCCTCTCCAGACAACGCACAAAGCGAGCTGTTAATAACTTCACGTCTTTGTGCTGTTATTGCATTTGAGACACAGCCACGTGTGTTGTTTGGTATTTGCATAGCGGCACGTACACTCACCTTTTATTTTTTCATGCTGCCGACAGACAATTCTCTAATTGCGTCTCTTTTTTCTTCACAGATGAAACAACGCTCTGCAACAAGTAGCAATAATAACTCGTTTGCCAGCAACGTTAGCATCAACAATAACAGCAATTACGGACGACAACAACAACAACATCTGCACAGGCTAGAATCAGCAACAAAAACTCCACAGCAGCAGCAGCAACAACAGCTGTCAAAATCATCGCAAATAGTCACCGAATGGGAAGACGGCGTTATCTTTGATGTGGATGATCCAGACTTTTGCTCTGGTCCCGCAGTCGTAATTGATAAACTGACCACGGCAACAAGTAGCTGCGCTGCAGCACTACGTAATTTGAATTTCATAGGTAAGGCAATGTTAAAATAGCTACAAAAAAATTGTTTAATGCACAACAATAAGCAAAACACAAAAACCAGCAGTAAAATCCAATATAATATCTAAAATTTGGTAAACTACGTGCTCTCTCTAACAGAGCTGTTGCTTGCTTTAACAGAATACTGTTATCAAGCTTAACTTACAGAAGGTTTTCTTTTATATCCACGGTTGCCACTTAAAAATATCTGATTGAGCCAAAAACAAGCCAAAAAATTAGCCAAATTCACTAAATAAGAGCCCGTTTTGACGCAAAAGCGCCAGTTGTGGCAACCGTGTTCATATCCATACTTACAGCTGGAATAACATGATATGTGCGGGTTCTAATTCAAATTTTATTGCTTTCTGTATGAGCTCAATTTACAATTGCTGATTATTGCGACAAGCTTTAATTATCCAATGTAAATATTTATTAGTCTATATATAGTGTCAGATGTAACAGATGTTAATATTAGCTTAAGTCGATTGGTTGTACGGACATTCGATTTTATTTATACATATGTGGCTTGCGACTGGATTTATAAATAGTATCGATCGTTTAAAATTACCTGACTGTATTATATCAATTTTTGCACGGTTTACCATTGTGGCTATATGTACTAGTATATGCTCCGTAGACTGGCTTATCAGTTGCGTGTTTTTCCAACTGACTAACAGGTGCGTGGGCGTGGTTGGTTGATAGGTGTACATACATACTATATGTCTACTTTGGACAGGCGTATCCATATCGTGTCCCTGTGCTCTTTGTGCGACCCACTTGCCATATACTTTGTACTCTAGCAAAGACAAGCATTCATATATATTGTTATACAGGTTGGCAGATTGACTCGATAAAGTCATGATTAACAAACAAAACTCCAATTGATTTATTAATATAACAAACACAACTTTACATGCTTGCAAATCAAAATTCAAAGGAATTGAAAATTTTAAAAATACATATAATAGAAACAATTTGCAAGAGCATTTTATTTTCGGTAACCCAAATGTTGAGCTTCGTTATATTTGATTTGATTGAGCGGAAACTGGCGCAAATTTGTATTAACATCAATTGCCAGCTTTATCGCTCGAGTGGGTGCCCCTATTATATGTATGTTTGTATATAATGCGATTGCTTGGACTTTTGGATCTCTTGTCGCAAGTTCAGTTCCAAATAAAATTGATGTTTCAGTTATATTTAGCAGTAAATTTCTATATTTACAACAGATCAATAATGTTTATGTGGAACCATTCCGTTGATCATCGATCAATTACGTGTCCTGTTGCTACAAATTGATGTGCTAATTGTTGTTGTGTCTGTTGCCGGTTTATCTGTGATCTGATTAGCCATATTCGTACTTTTTGTATAAACAAAGCGTGCAGCTCGCTTATTCACACGTTTCTGTTGTCGCTGAAAATTTATGAAATTCACGCGTTTATCATGTGACTTATTCTCTCTCTCTTAACTCTCAGCGACTCATTTTATTTGCCTAGCCTTAAGGGGGAGGTAGACCACAAATTGTGCAAACATTAATCACCTGGCGCGGGGGATTATGAACATTAGCGTCGCCTACAAGCAAAGTGAAATATCATGCATACATACACATACGTATATATTTTATATATTTTATTTTCCTTATTGTTTTTGTTGCTTTTTGTTGGAGAACTGGTAGAAGGCGCTTAAACGCGCAATTTATGATTGTTGCGTGCGCCGCTTCAAAGTCCATTTATTAAAACGGCACTCGACACGTGTTGGCCGTTTAGGGAAGTTACAACATGCTATTTAATGGGGCCACCCGCAGAGATTTGTCAACGAGAAATGGAGAACCCTGGGAGCCCAGACGATTAGCAATCGAAAGGAAAAGTATTTATTGGGCAATTTATTAGAGTTAGAGAGAGTTACAGAGTATACGTTGTATACTAGGCGTATACTTTACTTTGTGATAGATTAACACTGATGTCAAGGAAGTTTGATGCACTTTCTTACAGTGTACCTGACATTTGTTTTTATAAATTTACATTTAAATGTGAAATATAAAATTTAAATTTAGTAAACAGTCACAGGGTATCTCCCACTCAAGCACTTTTGCTTGTTTTTAAATAGGAAACATAAAATTATATGGAATTTCTTCAGCATAATAAAAATTCAGACCTTAGGTAAATACAGCCTCCCCAAATGTTGTTGAATTCAACGCACTACCGCATCTGTTATATAAATATTTATATTGAACTTACATTTTATCACTTAAGCTCGCTTAAAGGTTACTTTGTACAGAGCTTTACGCTTGATAATACTGCTGAAAAACAGAATATTTTATGATTGTTTAAATTACTGCGAATATCATATTTCGAATGAATAGAAACAAAGCATGAGTTGTAATATCTTTATGAGAAATATAGGTATAATTAGAAGTATAAATATAGTATATCACATAGTATGACTGTTCTAAAGGTCTGATTTAGTTAAAGATAATGTTGTGTGTTTTATCAACATTTCCTTATAAATGGAACTGACCGCATTCGTATACCCATTTCCGAGTATTTCATAGATAAATATGTTTTAATTAGCAATTCGTAAGATTCTATAAATATTCAATTGTCTGTTGAAGTGTTCAGGTATTTCCCCATGTAATTGTTGTTGTTGCTTATCTTGATCATTTGTTTCCCATATACAACGAGACACTGGCCTTATCGTTGATGATCATTTGCATCTTATCTCATTCAGTAATTTGCCTACTCCCATTAATGAATCATTCAATCAGTTGCAGGCCAGACAAAACAACACTTATTCCTTATCGATATTGCCAGTCAGCTGCTCTTATATCATCGATCTGTCTGTGTACTTGCTCAATCTATATCCCCCAGACATTGACCCTCTCGCAACACTGTCTCGATTATCGATGGGAATAAAAATAAAATATAAAGAAATAAGGGAAAAGTTGCTCAGAATGCACTTGGAACTAAAAGTTTTGATCCCATGGGCGGCCGTCATGCAAAGTGCTTACATAAACGTTGCGCATTTATGCAATTGCTTATTAAAGCGACAAACGTAATGACAAATTTTAAAAATACAACCGTTTTCAATTTCGCACTGCTCCCCTCTCTCTCTCTCTCTTTCTCTGCCCCTCCAATGCCTTGTCGATGCGACTGGCCAGTCCACCTTTAAACTGTCTGCTTGATTGTGCATACGAAAATCGTGTGTCTGTTTTTATATTCCCATGCTCATTATAGACAAGCCAAATGGGACGCCACGCGCAGACTATCTATACCCTGGAATTGCATAATGCATGGTACGCACACTTGATGCATCTTTTGTCACAGACTAGCATACATAACTTTTTTTTAAATAATTTATTCAAATTCTTGCGCATTTTGCAGCAAATATTGAAAAATATTTTACTTGCAAAGTGAATATTTATATTTGTTATTAACATGCACGTGAAAAAATAACATTAATTCTTATTATCATTTATACAAATGGAAAGTAGAATAACTACAGTGAACACTGGCAATACACGTAAGAAAATAATTTGTTTAAATTTCCGGTATAAACTGATTTGCCAAGGTTCTAATTGTCCGAAGTTCACTGTATTTGCATTTAGACATCAGATAACTAACAAATAATTCGATATACTTAACAAGTTTGTTTGACACGTAAAATTTATTTAGTTAATTCATAAGGTTTTTTGGATTTTCCATGACAGCTGGCAGAAAAGCCAACGGAATACTTAAAAATGTCTGGTACAGTTTATAGTGGATTAAAATGAAAATTTGTCCGTGAAATGAAATCTCACATTTAAAAAAAAAAACTAGAGACTTTTGATGGATGGAATAGAAGTTATTTTCTTGAATAAATTAAATACGAATAAAGAATTCCACTTTAACTTAAATTTAAATTTTTCGTTTTTCGATTGCCTGCTGTTGCCAACGCGATGCTTGCTGTTGCAAACCGGTTACAGGGTATATCATAGCCAAATATCAGTAGTTATGTTCGTTTTTAAAATGTGTTTTTAATGTTTCGCTTATTTTTGGCTTTATTGAAATGTTGCCGACATCAACAGACACGACGCGAGGGGGCGATCAGACACTCGCCTCGCCCTTAGCAGCAGATTCAGCTCAGTTCATATTGTTGCTGTGGTTGGTTTTTAGCTGCTGATAAGCTGTCAATGTCCACGCGACGCCTCAAATTGCGCTGTGTTCAGGTTCGAGGTGCCGAAAATGCAATTTGATGATCGCATTTGACCTTTTTGAATGTCTTCTATACGCGCTCAAAATCATAATGCCGGTTAACGCCAGTTAGCTGAATGAATAGTGTATTGGGTGCGTGTGTGTGTCTGTGTGTTTGTGAAGCGGCCTCTAACCGATTCACTTGGGTCCCAGCCGGTTAAAACCTCCACGACAGCAAGAGATAGAAAGAGAGAGAGAGAGAGAGAAAGAGTCAAGTATCCAAGTCAGCGGATACTTGAGTCGTTGCTGGTATTGATGATGGTTTGGTGGTGTTGGAGGTGTTGGAGGTGCTGTCTAATGCCACGACAAGTGTCAATGGAACGTGCACGAATAAAATGTGGATAATTTGAGCTTTACTCGGCATTCGTTGGAGCTCAGGGCTGGCCACTCAATTTTGGGGGGCAGGTCACAGTCATCATCATAGTCTATACCAAGTACGACATGCTCGGACTCTTGACTAATACGTTCAACAATTTATACTACTCACTTGATGTGTGTGTGTATTGATTTCCATATAAATTACGCTTCATTCATTCATTGCAGGCGCTTCATTGTTTTATCAATTTACAATTTTAGCACACAGAGAAACTTGTCGAGCAAAGACAAGAACAACAACGACATTATTTAGTATCAATCGGTTTAAACTGGAAACTCAACTCATCTCAGTTCGTTGTGTGTGTGTTTGTGTGTGAATGGGGTGTGTGTTCTGTGTGTGCAGTTGACAAACGATTCGTGCGACGCAAATCTAACACAGACGCCAGTTTTTCTCTTCTGCTCATCATCATGATGATGATGATAATATGACGACAACAACGACAACGTCAGCCATTTAAAGTTAACTCAATAGTCGGTCAGATCACTTGCCTAGAAATTTACTTACTTATATACATATGTAAGTATACTTATACTAGTTGCAAAATAATAAGAAAATCACCAGATCAATCCAATGGATTCGAAAATGCTGAAAAACAAAATTATAAAGTATAAACAAATAATATTAGATAATATAAAAAATAATAATTTTTGTTTAGCATTTTTACTGGGTAAATTATGTTGATCTTATAATTGTGTACACTTCTGTACATATTAGAGGTCTGCCTGAATGCACTCAAAATGACAAATGAAGCGTTTACACTCAAAATGAACGAGTGAATATGAATTCGAACTCAAAAATCTTTGGCTGTATGAAGAGCTCGTATGAGACTCAGTAGGCTTACATTCAAACGTAGAGGCCTGAATGTGAATGACAGAGGAAGTTGAATTTGGTTTGAGTTCATTCGAATTAACCAGAAAAATTTTATTTTGAAAAACGTTCTGCAATTATATGATGAACAAATTATAAAAAGGAACAAAATCCATTTATTTCTCAGAAATTAAAATAACTATAAAATATTTATTAACATACATATATGTACATATGTGATTAATCCCTTTTTGAATGTAGAAACATTATTTTTTAACGTTGTCTAGTTTGGTGGCAATCACACTTTTTCACTTACAAAATTTCGTGCGCCTGAAAATACTTGTTCGCGGTTTGCTGGTATAGAAAGTATTTTGCAACTTGTTTTGTCTAAAAGCGGAAAAAAATCTTTATGCATGTGCCACCAAGTCATGCTTATTATTGGCTTGATCTTGTGCGTTAATTTTTCCATCCATTTTTGCCATAAGTCGTAAAAAAAGCCAAACTGAAATAATACATTCGAGGGATTCGAATTTGTTTGACAATGCCAATGTCACATATCGTTTTTACACCTTTAGTTCATTCGAACTCAGCTCGTATGAATGCCGAACGTTTGGAACAAAACTTCACTCAAATACATATAAACTCAATCATAGTATGCTTTGCATTCAACTCATTCAGAACCATTCAATTGCATTCAATGGGACTCACAATTTGAGTACATCCATGCAGACCTCTAGTACATATATAGTAGATTCAAAGCTATTAATTAGCCAGAGCCTTCTTTTATCCGGACTTAACTCATTAGTGTAGTTGTCACGTGTAATTAGCGAAATGTTTTGTCAGACAATTCGCAAATACATTTGTAAATCCACAGCTAAACTGTTAATTAATTTTTAAGCTATGCAGGCTTATGGGTCGAGGTATTCCAGAAGTATTCCAGATGATAGGGCAGCTGTTCTAGTTTCATTTGGGGTTTTTTTTTTGTCGACCCGACCGATTGCGCATTTAGCGATGCAAATACGTTTCCGATAATGCGAAATACTTGGACTTTATTAACGTTCCAATGTCCCGATATGGGGGGCAGTTCCTGTGTAATACTATATTTAAATAACAAATACTATAGGTGCTACAATCTGTTTCAACATTCACTCGTGACGTCAGCAACCCAAGAGTATTTTTATACAATCTGTGACGGGTGAACAATGGATAGATTATATGCTTTTATATATGTATAACAAAACCCGCCCGATGAGATATAAATATTTATATACATACTTCTCTTGACTGCAGAATGGATCTATTGTCCCATTAATAATGTATTAAATTTAGTTTGGGAACTGGAAATGAGCATAAACATTAGATGATTGCATTCACTATTGTGAATTGTATAAATTTATACACAAAAAGATTGTTTATTAGATATATAATTGAAAATAATTGATCAAAGTACTCAAACAACTAATAACTAAAGCATTTAAGTTGTTTTCTCTACTCGGAACAACACAATTACTTGCCAGATAAAGTATAATTGATGTAGCCAAGGTGCAAGGCGAAAACTTTCCTTAATAATCACATTTCTTTTGTTGTTAACCATTTTATCACCCTACTCGTTTATCGGCGATCAATAAAAAGCCGATTACCAATGGCACATCAAAGATAACGCCTTGACACCCATATGTAATTTATCAATATCAAAAAAATACTGCCAATTTTTGGGCCAAACCTCTTTTGGATTGTTTTTTTAGTAGCGCTGTTAACAGCTCTCAACTGTTACTGTGACGCACTGTAATCTTATTTCTTTATATCAGAGCTGTTAAGCGCTTTGGACTGTTACTGTGTAGCACTGTAATCCTCTGGTTTTAACGGGGCTGTTAATAACTCACAACTGTTATTGTGACGCAGTGTGATTTTTCGTTTATATTTCGTTGTTATTTATCATTTTAGTTCGCACAGATTGTTCGATCTTTCAGAAAATGCTAATATCTTAGGCGGAAATGTTACACAACTTGTTTAGTTTTCGTAGCACTGCTGTTCCTGGAGACGTAGACAGACGATGGCAAAGTTCAATGTCATGGCGCATTTTCATTTGCAATGTGGCCTGTCGGCCATATAATTCGCGCACTTCTAATTGCCATTGTCAACAGTTGGATCGCCGTCTGGGGGTCGTAAATTTTCTATCCAATTATCTATCAACTCGTGAGTTAAAAGCCTTTTTTTCTATACTTTTTTCTGTTCAGTTCTGATCGTGTTTCTTCCAATGCCACTTTCGTTTTGGGATCCGCCCTGTTTACCTACATTTAGACGTAATATTCTCAAGTATTTTTCCCCCATTAATTAAGTAAACAGTTGTTAGACGCTTTTTTTTATTATTTGCACAAATCTATCAATGAGGGAAGCCCACAGATTTGATTAAATATAAATAAAACACGTTTGGGTTTGTGTTGAACTCATTAGCATTTGATGGCGCTGTTGACTTGGAATTTCTCAGTTAGAAATCACTCGTATTATCATTATAATAAACACACAGACAACACACATCCACAATTGATGGATTCTTCGAAAGCCGTGAATCAACAATGATCACAATTTCGGCTCATGATCAAAACAATGCATTTTATTTTATTTTTTCAATTTTTGAAATTTTTGAAATTTTATTTTCATGTTTTTTGGTTACGCTTTCCGGAGTTTTGCATTGACGTCAACTGTTTTTGCAGGTTTCCACTCGCAATTGGGGCTGGGCCCGTATTTGTAATATCAGTTGCCATCTCACACCACATCGATCCATCCATATGTATTTATTTATTTATCCAAGTCGAGCACACAGAGTCATAACAACAATTGGCAGTCACTTGCAGGAGCAGCTTTGTTTGCATAGCTGCGAATCTGAAACAAATGAGAAATGAGTTGTTTGAACTGCTGCTGCAGAGCTAAAGAGGAAGCGCATGTCTTCAAGCAGCACTTGTTCGTGTCTCTGTTTCATGACAGACCACCAACGAGGGTAGTTCTATCAGTTAGCGTCTATTTAATGAGCTATACAAATCATGACCATCTGCTTAAGGATTTAATGTTAAAGAATTAGTATTTTGAACTACATTCATAGTTGTGATTGCAATGCCAATCAAATAAAATAAATAAATGAAATTATCAAACTAAACTAAAATCCATGAACTTTGCCTCTGCGCTAACAGATAGCTAGTTTTCTGAACGGACAGATAAGTTCACCATATTTATAAGATTTTTCACAAATTTAAATATAGAAAAGAGAAAGACAAGACTCATCTGCTAATCTGTCATGTCCTTGCATTTGTTGACAAGAAAAATAATTTAAACTCAAAATCCATGAACTTTACCTGTTTGCAGAAATCCCACAGCGCTAGTTTCCTGAACTGCAAAGATTGTCCTTCATTTATTTTGCGTTTGCTTTTGACTATGTGAAATATTTGAATTTGAAATTTATGAATTTATCTATAAGATTATTTATCGTATATCTTGAGTTTTTGTTAAGCTTATCAGCCTAGGGTTTGCTTTCCTGGTTATTGAACTTGAAACAGTTTATTATGATTGTTAATGCAGTTTATATAGCACACACCATATTGCCATGTTGAAAAGTAATAAAATAAAGATTAAGCCAGGGCTGCAATTCTGAAATGGAGCTACTCATCAAACTGCCGCCTGGACAAAACAAGTGCTTGTATTTCAGGCAGGTAACTCAAATATGAACCACAAATATGAACGTAGCGCACTTAAAAACATTTTAAAAGGTTTGCAAAATATATACATATTGTTTAAATATTATTTGGTTCGGTTTTTGTTATATTTGTATGTATGTATATTATTTTGCATTATTATTCTTCCTCTTGGCTCACGTTGTTGCCTGACGCAATCTCCGATTGCGGGGCAGAGGTGTATCGAGTAATTGCCGTGTGACCTTCTCAGATGACAATGGTCTTTCCCCCAATGTCCCAGCATCCCAATGCGATAATGATGAGTTCCCCCCTAAAATATGAAACTGCGCCGCATTCAAAGTTGAATGCCAGTCAGAAAGTGTGCCGTCTGAATAATGAAATCTGGGAGAATTGTGGCGATGTGATAATGATGTTGATGATGATCATCATCATCACGATGAAGCCTTTCTAAATAAACATCAATTGTTTATAGTTGTATAAATGCATGTGTGTGTGTGTGTGTGTGTTGTGTGAGTATTTGAGTGGGCTTGTTTATAATTTATAGTTTGACGCTGTCGCTGCTGAATTGCATTATTTTTGGCGAGGGTCAGTTTGTGTTGCTTTGGGGGCAGACCGAGCTCCCTTTTCGTAGAGCTGGCGAAATTTGAACGCTGGCTGGCTGCTTGTTTGCAAAAAAAAATAAAGTAAAATAAAATACATAAATACATACATTTTCCTATTAACATGCGAATAATTTGTGGTTGCTTTTTAGCACTTGCGCTGGCAATTTCCATTAGCTACATATAGACTTGGAAATAAAACCGTTACAGCTGTTATATTAGATTTCATGCCACAGTTTTTGCCACACGTCGATAAGATTAGAGTGGTTTAGAGGGAGAGCGAGAGCAAGAGAGAGACAGAGGGAGAGGGAGAGGGAGAGGGACTCGTTTCAGATAAGGATAATCAATTCCAGTTAAGTCATAAAGCGCAGGTCGCGCTATTTACCTGTTGTCCAGGTTGTGGACCGGCCCGCCTGCTGAAGTTACACCTTGTTCTGTCCCGCACTGCGGGTACCCTCTCCTTACCTGTCAGCGCTAAAAGTGATTTGTTATTTAAATGAAATACCGTCACTGCTGACGCTTGTTGCCGTGCTGCTTTTTTTTTTTTGCTCTTCTTTTTTGCTGTGTTTTCTTGTCCAAATTACCTACGTCAACAACCCCTCAAGACTTGAGTTTACATTTAGTCAATGTACTAGACTTGTTCCACGCTGCGTATACGTATTACACTCTGACACTACAAGTGTAAATACATATGCATGTGTGTGTGTGTGTGAGTTTGGGTTTTTAATTTTTGTTGCCTTGTGCCGTTAAACGAGCGCAACGCGCGCACTCTCTTTTGCTCTCATTCACCATCTCGCTCACACTATCGCTCTCTCTGGATCTTTGTGGTGCGCTCTCATTTTATGATCAGTGTTTTTGTTTTGTTTTGTTTTGCTTTGTTGTTATAATCAGCCTGTTGCCAACTACATAAATATACTACATACATATGTGTGTATGTAAATATGTATGCATGCGTATACCGCCAATTTGGCCAGCATCTGCTGACTTTGTTTTTAGCATTAACTTTGATTTACCCTACGCTCTGTCATTCTGCGTTTCGCATTATTTTGTTTAAACGTGTTGGTGCGCATTTTCAAATTTCAGCTGACAAGTTCGTTAGCTTTGCTTTGTCATTCCACATGTGCTCTCTCGCTCTGCCTCACTCTCTCTCCCATACACACACACACACACACACACAAAAGCAATATCAGCACGCTCCCAGCAAACATTTTTAATCGCCAGAGAGTCTCAGGCGAGTCGCCTAGAAGTTTGAGGCGACATCGCCTTTTCATCGCTTTTTGATCTCCTTTTGTTAGAGAGTGAGCCACTTCCGCGACACTTCGGAAAGACTCTTTTGTGAGTCTTCCAAACGACTCTTCCGCGACTCTCCTAAGAAGATTCGGGAAAATGGCTAAAAAAGAAAAAGGTTGAGAGACGACCCTTTGACAATTATTTTTTTTTGATTAATTTATTGTTATTAAGAGAGAGTCACGCGCCAACTAAAGAGCTTTCTATGTCAAAGCAGATTATGTTACAGCGGGGAATCGAACCTCAACATTGAAAGTTCGGAGTATGACTCTGGTCGGCAACCTTAGCTAGTGAGCTACGGGACCAACACTTCGAAGTACTAACAAATATCTGAATTGAATTGCTTTAGACGTGGAGCTTATTTTGGTGTTTTTGGTATTTCTAAACAATCGATTGACAGTTTTCTATCGATAAACAATCGTCTGGGAAGATTCATCTTCTATTGATCTCCTGCTCGACTCGCAGAAGACTCTTTTCGGCGATGGACGATTGTACAATCGCCCAAATGTTTGCTGGGCTCACTCGCTCTGTGTGTGTAAGTGTTTGGCTGCTCTGTCGCTCACTCACTGTTCGCTCTCGCGTATTCGCTCGCACATCCGCTCGTTTGGCTATAAAAGCGAGTCGCGTTGAGCGACTTCATTTCAGTAATTTTTGTGTTGTCGTGCACGCCACTTGGTCTTTTGGCTTTAGTTAACTACAGAAAGTTAATTTGTTTCCAACAAAACATATTTGAACGTTCCAAAGAAAAGCCCAACTAAAAAAGTGTGCTGCAGCTTCTGTCACAATATTTATAAACATTTCTTTATCAACATTTGCGCAAAAAGTTTTGTGCAAAAATACTTCGCTGTGTTTTTAACTGTCGTGAGCGCGCGCGTGTGTGAAAAGTTAAACAATCATTTTCAACAGCAATAAAAACATTTAATTGCAATTATTTAAAAGCAATTGTCAAAGCAATAATTTCATTGTTGTCGCTTATGCAAGGCCAACAAACACGAAATAAAAACTATAAACTATTTAACAAAAGCAACTAAGGAGAATACAAATTAACAGAGAAATATCCAAATTTGGATTATTAGTTGTGTATAATAAATAATTTGCGCCGTTAGCAAACAGATAAAACAACTATATTTTACAACAACAAAAAATGTAAGTATTTCCGTGCCCAAAATAAACTCAATCACACACAGACTTGAATGTATGAATGTATGTGTGTGCCTATTGTAGAAATACAACAACACAAAGTTGCATTCTTTGACATGCGTGTGTGTGAGTGCCCTTCTATAAATAAATCACATCAATTTTAATTAAATGCAACTAGTTGTGAGTTGAGGCTGCCGCCTTGCATGATGAACAGTCAGCCGTATACATACAGACATTCAGATATATATAAATATATAGTATGTTTGTATATGAGTGCGAGCGAGTGCAAAATTAGAGTTTACAGTTAGCCGCCATTTGCTGCAGGCAACTTCATTAGATATGTGCATATGTATGAGCAGTTCACTTAACATAGCATTAACATTAACATTGCATTTACATTTAACAGCTGCAAAATGGCAGTTGTTTGTTGTTGTTGGTTGTCAACTTGTTGAAGCTTTTAAATTTAGCACGTCTCGCCTTATTTTGTTGTTGTTTTTGATTACATTTTATTATGCGCCGCTCATATGATCAACTAAATATAGAACCCAAAAGAAAGCAGACGGAAAAGAAAAGGGGGGAACGAAGCAGAACAGAAGAAGTATTAACGCAGTCATGTGTCGCTGTGTCAAAAATAAAAATTTGCAATGCTGCCAAATTTAAAGATTTGCACACACACAATCCACAACACCGCACCTCCCCAAAAAGTCAAATGGCAGACATGGCGCTCGTGCCGATCATATACAGTATGTCAAGTAGTTGTTTTGACAACGACAAAAATGCACATATTGTTGGTGGTATGCTTTTCGATTTGATTATAATTGTTTGTGGTTCTTAAAACAAATAAAGTAAAGAAATTGGACTAAATTTTTTAAAAATTTCAAAAAAAAATAATTTGCATTTTTTTCTTTGTCAAGCGAATTACTCATCATACTGTAAATACACTTGCATTATTTTATGGTATGCACAGACTATAAAAATTTAGTTGCGTATTTTAAGCAGCATTTTAATTACCGCTAAGACCCAAATTCGAGCTTAATGGCAATATAAAAAATATAAAACAAATATTGGAATGACGCATTTTCCATAAGCTGCCTTATGTTGTTTTTGTGTGTGGTCTGCTCCGTCGCCTCTGGCCAGAAGATGGGGAACACTTTAACCGGATTTGAGCGGTAGTTCCCCAAGCTCACAAAAGTTGACAGTTTTTGTTATTTGTTGTTATTATTGTTTTTTTTTTTTGGAGGAATGTCGTTTATTGACTCTTTAAAAAGCAAACTATACTTTGTACTTGGAATTGGTTAAGCGAGTGTCATAACAGCATTCACATCATCCACAGCATCAGCTGTTTTTGGTACAGTTGCGCTCGATTCGATTCGTTTCAGCTTGCCGTGCAATTTAATTTAATTTTTTTTTGACATTTAAGTGTTTTATAATACCCACACATAATGCTTAATAATAACTTCCCAGCAATATACACGCACACACACACTACACTCATACACACACACAGTGGCAACAGCTGCACAACTAGCTCGTTTACCTTCGTGCGTTTGTTTACCTGTGTTTTGTGTGTATTGCCCCTGACATATACGTACATGCCCCCCTCACTTGATTGGCCCCTGTCTTTAATTGTTTTATTCAACTTTTCCTTATTTCTTGTTTTTGTTTTTTTCCTCTCATTGCAGTACCAACAACAGCAACAACTATGTCGAGTGCCAGCGTACGTGCTCCCCAAATTGCCGACATTTGCAGTCCATTGGCGTAAGTAGCAAAAAAAAAAAATAAATAAAGAAACAACAGTAACATTTACAGATTTATCCATCAATAATAGATAGTGAAATACACAACTAATAGATATCTAACTATGGACAGATTGCGCATACGCCTAGTGATTCATGTATGAATTTAGCTGGAAGCGCGTTTCCGTTTTCAAATGAATGACAACGGCGCCGCCTCTGCCCCTGGCCCCGCCCCGTAGCGCCTCTGGTTTCGACATGTTCGATACATTCGCGAATTTTGCGAGGCGTTGTAAACAAAGTCAGGGCCAATTAAGGGGAACTGGTAGCTGACTCTCAGCGCTGACTGTGACTGTGACAGTGACTATCGATCGGTTTTTTTTATTTTTGATTATGCGTTTCCCCATTCATAGTTTTGCAATCTTATCGTGATTTGGGGTGCAGAGTACAACAACAACAACAACAATATTTGCAGCCATTAATAAAATGCTGCATTGTGTCGTTGTTGTTGTTCTTGTTGAGCTATCAGTTGAAGGCATTATCATAACACTCTCTCACACACACTCTCTCTCTCTCTCTCTCTTTTGCTCGCTCTCTTGTGCTAACAATAAAAGCTGGCGACAATGCGGCGCTCACATGATCGAGCGAAAGCTGCTGTCGCTGTCACTTTGCCCGTCGCGACGTCTCGTCGCTGTCGTTTTTAGTACAGTCTCGTACCGCCCCCGACCATGCCCTGCCGTGCTGTACCATGCTGTGCTCATTATCATAATCACGCCAGCAACTGCGATGTCCGCCCACCGTGCAAGGTCATGGCCTGTGGTGCCTTTCGCTTGCCCAGGTGCGGATTGAGGGGCGTGTTGCGGGCCCAATATTAAAATTCCTTTCATAAGCTAGTGTCATCAATCATGCCCGAAGCTTAGTCGAGTAGACTAACAAAATTAGAGCCTCTCACATTTGAGTAGTTCACAAATAAGAAACTGAAAGTATGACAGCATTTCATTTAGAACATTTGTTTCTAATTTTTGAACAAATTTTAAGAAATCCCCTTTTCTTTGTAACGTTTTACGTTCAACAAAACAGAGAGATAAATTATATTAATTGGTTTGTCTGTAACTCTTGTATTATTAGTTTACTACTCCAATTTTGTTGTGTTAAATAAGTGAGAGTCTAGTACACATATTTATTTAATTGTTTCGCTCCTGTCTTAATACATCAGTTACTAATCTGCCTCTCTTTCTTTCTCTTTATCTCTTGCAGTCATCACAGCTTGGGTCTGTCTGCCTCGTTGCCTGATTTGGTTGGAAGTCCCCTGGAGATAAACATGGACAACGTGCTGACCATTGAGGAACTGCGCCAGCACATTGGCTCCTGCTTTACGTGCGGCGTCTCCTGGACCGATGATCATGTCTCGTTGGACTGCAGCGAGTGTGGTGGCTATAGCCTCGAGCGTCCCTGCCCCCTCTGCGATGGACAGTGCGGTGTGCAATGGAAACGCGACTTTGCCATGGTGAGTTTAACTAAATCGAAGCGCATTTAAATACCTTTACTAACTTAGTTGTATCTTTTGTTGATCTTTTTAGTCGCATGCCTGCAGCAAAGCACGTTGGGTTGGCGTCTGCTTAAGTTTTCCGGAAGCGATGTCCGCTGCAGTGCAGCAACTGCCCGTGGCTGGCAATGCACCGGTGACTTCCTGCGCTGCCGCTGCGGCGCATCAGCTGCGTCTGGCGCAGGAACTGTGCTCACGACTGGAGCAGCTGTCGACGGCGTCGGCAACGGTGGCAAATAAAATAACACGCCTTTGAAGTGCCTCCTCGTCGCAGAGGTCTCCTCAGCACAGTGTTCCTTTAATTATCTTTTTGGCGCCAACTATAAAAAGCATAACATCATCAGCCATAAGCCACATGCCACATGCCACCAGCCAAACAACAAGTCCACATTTTATTTAATTGCTGCATTAACTGCTCACTCGCTAGAGAAATCCAGAGAGAGGAGGAAGAGGGGGAGCGAGTGGGAATTTCTCACTTCATGTTTAAAATTAAGTGCTTAATATCTAAGCTTTTTAGTTCTTAGTGTTTTCGCCTTTATTTTATTTTTTCGATTGTATATTTTTTTTATTGTTGTTTGTACGCGTTGAGTTTTATACTAAGTTCTGCAATGTGTTGAATTAGCGTTAAGCGGTTAATTAATTATTTGTTTGCACTGTAATAATGGCACAACACACACACACACACATACATTTACACAGAAAAGGAAGTAGTAATAGAAATATAAGAGAAGACTACATTTAGCTTAAACCTAAAACAAGTTTAAGCACAGCGCAGTGATAACGGTGATATTAGCCAGAAATGAGAAAACATAAACGAAAGTTTGTAAACAAATAGTGAATTTAATATTGTAGCTAAAAGTGAAGAGTCCAACGATATAACAATAATTGTTGTTAACATTTAGATGTTGTTGCTTTTTGAACAAAACAAAAACAAAAAACATACAAAATGCCAAATGTTGTGCACAAATCAAAAATTGAAAAAAACTAACTTAGAATTTATGAAACATAATTGTTGGTGCACATCATCCCGTTGGAAATTTCAGAAGGTAAATTCGAATCTTCCGTAGAATGCGGAATGCTCAACACGATTGTCAGACAAAGAAACGCACAAGCAAAATCAGAGAATAGGCAAAGGAATAGAGAAGAAAGATGAAAAACAATTGGAAAAAAAAGAAAGCATTACTCAAAATGAAAGTTGAAGATTTTCTGTGAAAATCCATATGACATATACTAGAAGTTTATACCTAATATATATATATATACACTACTATATAGAACTCCATAAAGTATATACTTATACACATATATATTATATATTTTTAATGTAGAGATATGTTTTGTAAAAGACAAAAGCATATTTTTAAAATTAAAATATATTAAACCATATGAAAAACTAAAACTATTAATTGCATTTTGAACTTATTTGGAGGCCTGTTTTTTGCACTCTTTTGAATGAAATGTACTATCATCTAATCAAATAAAACGGTAAGTGGGAATTACGCCAGGGATTGTGTTATCAGCTGAGTAGTTGATAGCCTGAGTGGAACAATTACACGAAAGGTGAAACAAATAACATGATCTCGAGACAGTCGCGACTTTCCTTATCCGCTGCGACTTGGCAACACCTGACAACGGCGCTTTATATTTATGCGATAATTGAGGACTTTGAGATGAGAAATTGAATATAAATCTGCCCTTAATTACAAGCTTTAACGGTACACACAAGCACATTTGTTAATTTTTTTTTTCTCTTTTTGCCTTGTGCCACATTCACTTCCTTGTGACTGGTTACAGGTTTATCGTACAATGTTTGTACAGTGGCAGCTGAAAGTATTTTTATTTATGAACTCGTATGCAAAAAGTGAATTGTTGCAAGACTGACTAATTAAGCGAAAATATTTGAAAAAATTATATAATAAATTAGGTGGACTAATAGTAGAAGTATAGAAAAACTGGTGATACTTTAGAAATATTGCCACAAAGTTAATAAAGAATAATGAATTTCATAATAATGAGTAAACTAAATGTAAAAATAGAAAATATAACAACTCTTGGGAATGTACAAAAAAAAAAACTATAACAAATCGAAAAGATTATAAAGTAAATATGATTAAATGTAAAAATTATTGCATCAGATGATGATCGGCGATTAAATAGAAATCGTTCTAATAAAACATATTTTACAGTTGAAAATTCCCGACAATGTCAGACAATGGGAGTCACTATCAGTGCACACTTTATGCGGAATTTCCTGCATGTGTGTAGATAAGTTAAGACTAGAGTTATTTACGATTCCAGAGTACCTTGTTGGATTGTAAAATACAATTAACGAATGCATTCGTTAAAGGGTATAACTATGTAGGTCTGTTATGCCGCTTGACTTTCTCTTGCATTATTTAAAACGAATTCGCTTGGGAAGGCTTAAAGCAACAGCAGAGACTGCGACTGCGACTGAGGAAGCTGCGACGACGATGATGTGTGTACCACACGGGCGGTGTATTCGGGGAGGCCATCGGCTTACCATCAGCTGCAGAGGATGGAGATGGTAGTGGGGATCGGATTAGGCTCATATTCAGTTCAGTTCAGTTAACTTGACATTGCTCACAGTGTTCGGTTTCGTCGATTGCCTCTGGGTTGGGCAAATGGGATTGCATCTCATCGAGCAGTTCATGCAACTCCTCTGCATCCTTCCTGATGCTGCACAGCTCCTCCTGCTGGAAATCTGGATTGATTTGCTTGCACAACAATATCTGGCTAATCACATTGCCCAGATTGGACGGAGCAGTACGTGTGGGTGCTGATTAATTAAACAATTTGTTAGTCAGATCTATATAAATATATTTAATTCTGCTTCCCACTCACCATAGTAGTCGGTCATGTCGCAGGGCACGAGCTGGATGAGACGATAGCTCTTGATTAGCTCATGCCGGAACAGTTTCGTCAACTGGAAGAGCAGTGAGAGATGCACCCGCTCACTGGGACTGCCCAGACAATGGCGAGGCTGCGGGGTAATCAAATGCGCCGTCTGCTTGCAGGCATCCACACAGCTCCGACGCAGCCGGCGAATCTTCTCGCGCAGCTCTGGCGAATCCCGCGACTGTCCGATGAAGATGAGCAGCTCCCGGAATTGTGCCACATGACAATTGATTTCCATGATGAGCTGCAAGTCCACATATATTTAGCGTCAACAAAATATATAAACAACTTTTAAACAATTTTAAATAATTAAAATTTAAAATAAAAATATGTTAAACAAATAACAAAATATATTACATTTCCAATTAGCTTATAAAATTCTAAAAAGTTTTTGTATTCATCCAATTTAAAAACATATTAAACTTTCAGTTCAACAGAAATATCTAAATATATTTATTAACTAAAAAATGTTAAAATAGCAAATTAGGAAAATAGCTTAAGATATATATTTATTTAAAAATAAAAATAAATGAATGTGTAAAATTTAAAATTTTGATCTTTACAATATTTAAAAAAATTTAATTGAATTTCAATAAACGTGGTTTTGCACTTGCACCTTTTGTGGATCCCTCGAGGGCAGTAGAAGTTGCGGCAAATAGATGGACAAACGATGTGCTATAATTGTCGAGTTGCGTATGGCCAAAGCCGTGCTGCTGGTTACGCTCCCCACTGCGAGGAGCGTATCGCCATAATCCAAGCCTCCAACGCTGACCATGTTTTGCAGCTGACTGAATCTGGCGCGGTTTTTGAAGGCAGCTCGGAAGTATGCTATAAAAAGTACAAGAGCAGATGCACTACAAATACATGGATAAAGGTATCTCTCTGTGTACGTGTGTGTGCATGTGCGAGTGTGTGTGTGTGTGTGTGTGTGTGTGTTGCAGTCTTATGCAAGCAAATTGCGGGTTGCCTCATTACCTTGTGTCAACAACAAGTCACGGCTGCTAAACAACAACCACACAAATGAGATACGTAACAAAAACAGTTGCCAAGCTGTGTTGCATGTTGCAAGCGCAGAGACCATAATCACAACGATTTTGCGGTGAAATTAAGATGAGTGATGCCAAGACAATAACTATGGGAAAGGGGCTGAGCTCATGGGCACATTTACTCCTTGAGAGAATACTTCTTCATAGCTATTGCCTTAACTTTACACATTTTTATTTATTTTGGGAAAACTGAAGGCTTAATTTCTTGCATGTGATTAGTTCTAGGCCAGTTTTAAACATACATTATTCGTCATCGCTGCTCACCGAAGGCGACAAACTGCTGCTAGATTCGGGCACGTCTATATAAAGATCTACACTATTTATAGCTATGAGGCTCAGCTCATCAAAAATGGTTTCATCTGTAATTGATTTGGATGGATCCTGTTAGAAAAACAGAATAAAAAAAGGGATTACTATTGATAGATCTGATTAAGTTCAGTTAAATCTATTACTTACAACCCTGGCATATTTCCAGCAATGGATGGCATTCAGATTGTTGCCCAGTTGCAGATTAATTAGGGCTAGAAATCCCCAAATGTCTGGCACATGAGTGTTGAATTTGGTGCATGTGATGAAGCACTCGAGTGCTTTATTTAGTTCACCCAGTTTGTGGTATGCCTTTCCCATCAAATAATTGCAGACCAGATTGAGAAGGTTGCCATGGAAAGATTGACTCAGAGCATTGACCGTTTGGTCATAGATTTCCATATCAAAAGATATGTAGGCGAGTCGTAATTTACTCAGCAGATAGTTATCACGAGCCTCGCCTTCCGGAGTCGACTGATCCACGATGCGTTCATAATAATTGGCTGCCTTTTCCCAGTTGCCTCTATGATACTCAACGTTTCCATTAAGCTGAGCAACGAAGGCATCTTGTGGACTCTGGAGAGTAAAAGGAAAAAGTTAGTAAATATTATGAAAGAATTATTTCAGTGCAACACACACCATTTCTTCCTCCTCGCAACGGTATTCACTTGCACCATACTCCTTTGGCTGAAACTGCTCATCCAGTTGGTTGAGAAAAATCTTAAGCTGCGTATTGATCAAATAACGATCAACCTCATCGCACTGCTGCTGCACCTCATTAAAGATCACCTGACCGAACTCAAAGAGACCAAGACGCACAAACATTTTGAAGCATTTAAAGAACACGCTGTCGCGTTTTGATTTAAATTCGGGATTTATGTCCAAGGACAGACCCCACAAGCTGAATGGCGCCTCAGCTTCGTTGATCTTTTGCTGCTTGTTGCCGAACTGCTCTTCCATGCGCCAGCGTGCATAGGTAAACCCAGGTGAGTAATTGAAACGCTTATAGTAGCAATAGAGCAGTATCCAGCCATCCAACTGGCGACCATATTTCTCAGAATACTGTGTAATGCTATTCAATAGACATTCATGGGCATTGGCCGAAATGGCGGGATCTGGATCGTCGCGCGTGTCCACATAGTTGAGGAAAATGTGAATCCAGCCGCTGTGATTTGATAGTGAGTGTACAAAATCGATAATAGAAGCTGAATGACTTACGCAAAGTATTCATGACTACCCGCAAGAATTTTCATTGTCTTAAAAAATCTCTTGGCAGTCGCATATTCGCCACGCTCCATTTTAGCGATTAGATCGTAGAAGTAAAAATCAGCAGCACCATGTGTTTTTTCCTAAGAAAACAGAAAGTTTCGTTAATACTCAAATCAAATGATAAACGTCTGGTTTGTCAAATTAATTTAACTGTAAAGTTAATGAGTAATAATGGTTAATGGTTAATGAATAATATCACGTTTGATAGATGAAGCTGATTGGAGTTCGAATTGATTGATTCACTTAACAGTCATTCTATTAAAACGATTAGATATTTAATATTTTACGAGTGTGAGCGATTGCCAATTAGTATAATGAATCAATAGACTAGCTATACTTATATCTAATCAGCAATCCTTAGACTGACCTTCTCATAAAAATAATTAGACATGCGCTTATCTCCGACAGCGTTCATCAATTTGATAGTGTTCATATTATCCATAAGGACTTCGACTTTATAATGTCTGTCCTTGATTAGCTCATCCAAGCCTTCTTCCTCGATCTTGCCCAGAATGTTGTGAATTCGCGATTCCAATTCATTGTAGGCAACGGCGCAGAGATTCTTTAGATGAAAAATGGTTATAGAATATAAATTTATAATGGATCAAAGCGATACTCACTGCAAATTCGGCATTGGTTGTGGTGTGTGTGCGCATATTGAAATCACTGCCAATGACTTTAAGCAAAATATTGGTGAGATTCTGTAGAACACAACAAAAGTTCCCGCGCTTCTCCTCCACGCTGCGAACCTTCTTGTCAACTATAAAACGTATCGTATCGTGAATAAATGCATCAAATCGAACATAATTTTCACGTTGCATTTCGCTAAGGGTAACTTTTGATGCCTCTAGAGGCTGACTATTGCAATGGAGCAAACGGTTCTGACTAATGAAGCTTTCGCGGAAGACCTTTAGCTCATGGTACGTCTCCCCCAGCGGAGCCAATAGGCATAATCTGATGACGGCAAACGTGGCTCCCTCTGGTTCCATGGTACTTATGCGACTGTCTTTACGAGCGGTTGCTGGTTCATTTGTGGGACGCTTCGTCTTCACCAGCTTCTTCTTTGCACCCAGATATTTGAGCTCCACGGCAAAGCGAATCGTTTGCACTGAATAAGATGAAAAGATGCAAAAATAAGAATATAGTGACATGGTAAAATATTCCCTTACCACCCGGAAAAAGCATAACAGATGGATCGAGAATTCCCTCGAATATTTTCTGTTTCCCAAGTTGTTCCCCCCCACCTTTCTTGTTATTCTTTTTATTCTCCACTGGAGCCGATTGAAAAGCTTCAACCAGGATCACATAACGCCGCCAGGCGAACGCATTTAAGAGCATGTTGCACATTTCAAGGGTGAGAATGAAGCGATGAAAGGTGTTGCCGATAAGGGCCAAGTCATAGTTCATGTTAATGGCATCGAAATCAACATCCAAGTTATCGGATCGCATTAGCTGAGAGAAGAGCCTATGCAATTGTACCTCCATGGTGGACTTGAGGCCTGGAGAATAGCTGAGATTAACACCGTCTCTAAAGGACTCGAACATAAGATAATTATTCTGATTTGATATGGTGTCCTCGGTGAAACCGCCAAAGCTGCACCAAGGAATCACATGATAATCATTGCGCGAAACGGGCGTGGTCGATCGAAAGCTGAGTTGGACACTAAACGAGGATGCATCAATTGAATAATCATTTTTCAAGTTGTAAATGGACTCGAAGCTGACGAATGCCAAGTTGGTGAAGGTCAATTCCTTGGCAATTGGCACCAGCGTGTACAGATGCCACTCGGAGTGCACAGTGGTGCGCAGTTCGTTGGCCACATTGGGCACGGGATAAAGAAAGAGCTCCTCACGCACCATGCAGCGATGATGGCCAAAAAGTTTGATTAAATCCAAATATCCCACGCATAGCAATACGAGCTCTGGCTCCTCATCATCATCAAAGTTGTCGGTGTCGTCCTTTGTCTGCGAGGAGCTGCTGTTGTCAACCTTATTTAAAATCGCATTTAACATGCTTTCAGCACTTTGCTCCTCTTCCAAATCCTCCTCCTCCCCGCCATAAATTGATAATCCTTCGCTTTTGCGCATACACAGCTTAATAATTAATGGATTGTCGGCTGCATGATTGATGCGATCCAGGTTGTCCTGCTGAAATATCAATGTGTATGTGGGCTTGGCCAAGAACTCATCCTGCAGAATGATCCCATCGGTATTATAATGCTCTACACATTTCACAATTACACTTCCGCCTTGTTCCATATGTATTTCCAATGGATTTACGGTACTAGGAAGTGTACCGATACCCGCCAGCTGGATGTATAGAAATATATTCGGTGGCTGTGGCTTTTCCGTGTCATCAGTCTCCGCACTTCCCGTTTTGTCTTTCTTTTCACGCTTGGGCGACATTTTTCGAATTTACAACAAAATTGTTATTAATAACTTACGTTAAAATCAGTGTTAAGCATATTCAAAAACCTTTTTAGCTTAGCAACACTCTATCTGCCCAGTTGGCAGCCCAGCCAAAAATATCGATAGCTATCGGCAACTGCTAGAATTCTCGCGCGCGATATTTAAATGTGAATTTTATTTATTCATTGTTTATTTATTCAATAAAGTACAACTTCAAGTGAAGAAATTAAGAAATAAGTAAGAAATTCTAAAAAGAAAATTAAAAAATCGACAAAAAGTGCTGTGAAAGTTTTAAAACTCCAGCTTCAAAAATAATAATTAAATCAAATAATTAATTTCTGAAAGGAGTTAAATATTGTCGTGGCTGTCACCGTTGCCAAGACTGCCAACTATTTTTTTTTTTGCTAATGCAATCAGCTGATTAATGCATTTATGTATTAGAGGCGTGTGTTGGTTGTCTCCGATGCTTCGATGTTTGCTGAACACATACAATTTCTTTTGCACGGCTTTTAAATCTGTAAATCTCATCTGTAAAAGGGATTGTATTGAACATATTTCTCATACGATTTTGAAATTCTTTCATTTCAATATTTTAGAGGGCCGTAATCACCAGGATTGTTTATTTTTGTATTTAAAAACATTCGATAGTGGCTCCGATGTTTTGCAAGCATCGACGACGTCGATGTTTTACTCGATGTTTCTCCACCTAGAGATGGTAGTCAGACCAACACGTGAAGCGCGCTATGGGACAACAAAATATTATGCAAGCGTTAAATATTTGTGTGAAAATTAACTAAATTTCATTAATAAACGTTGCAATTGCCTAAACAATATGTATCGTTTATTAAGCGCTAATCGCGCTGCAGCTATGCATAAAGTGCTGCGGTTGCCAGCGCCTGCACCAACAACAGGCTGTTGCAATTGCGGCGGCACTGCGCACAATTTGACCCAATATCAGCAATATTATCAGATGCTCTACCGTCCAGCGCCGGCAAGTAAGTACGAACAACTAACTCTAAACCGCATGAAAATAAAGTGTATAATTATTTCAGCAACAACAACAACAACAAATGCCACTACTGCTTCACGCACACAGTCCACCACGCCCACACAAGCAGACGCCCTTGCGCTGGCTAAAAAGAAGCGTTTACGTAAACCACGCTACGCCAAGTATGTGGAGCTGCTGGAAGGTGAAACAGACTTTAAATTACAAATCATTAATTAGAAAATTAATAATCGTATTTTTACAGTAACCGAGCTCACTGCCAGCGAACGTAAGTCCCGCGTTAAGCGTTTGAAATCCAAAAAATTGGCCGAATTCATACAGAAAACACAGATGCAAATATTGGAGAAACGTGCGCGCGAGGAGCGTCGCCTTCTGAAGAAGGGCAAAGCTAGCAGTGGGGATGCGGCACAGCTGCAGCTAACGGAATATCAACAAATACTGTTGGCTGAAAGTTGGAAGAAGTCCAATGCCAGCAACGAGGAGACAGCACAGCGACAACCCGCCGAATATCAAAAGATCGATCTGGATGCTGTGGACAGTTCCATTCTGGAGGCGGGCATGTACGATGATAAGCCCTTGATATTCTTTGGCAAGGAAATGTACACGAAACAGATCATTACGAATCCGGATGAGGTGCTTAAAATATTAAAAAGCTTTCACAATTATCGGGATATCATTGAGAGCATGGAGAATGAGCGACAGGATAATATTGAAGCAGATCTGTCAAGCTATAGGTAAGTGACTACAATATCTGTAATATGTATTCGTTAATATTAATCTTTAATATATTTAGTTTAAATGCACCCAAGCATGCAGATGATGCGGCATTGCTGGATCCCTTTGAGTCAATAGAGCCCTATATTGACGTCCAGGAGACACAAAAAGCAGCTGTAACAATTCAGCCCAACATAAATGCGGCGACAGCCAAGTCTAAGAAGCGGTGTGTACACTTCTCAAGTTCCTTTCATACCCACAGTGTTATTGTCCATTTTACTTAATTAATAGATTCAAGTCCAAGGTGCATGTTAATGAGGAGCAGGAGCGTCTGTCCAAACACCGTGCGTTGACCATCAATTTGACCACGTATCTAAGTGTGTGCGTCTCGGCCAATATGTTGAGTCGTGCCCTCTCCACCATCTTTGCCTATCGCACTCGCGTTAAAAAGAACAACACACAACTGAAACAAAACATCATCTCCATTGATCTATACAACATTCTGTTGCACGGTTATGCCGGCAAGGGTTCGTTTGACCGCTGCCAGGAGCTGTTCAAGCTGATCCATGAGGATGGTCTGCAGTTTAGCGAGCAAACCTATGCAGCAGCTTTCGAATGCCTTGGACGTGTGGAGTCGGATGCACAGAATCAGCAATTAATTGAGCAGTACATAACGCAGGCGGAACAGCAAGGTTACAGTCTAAATCAGATTATGGATCGCTCGAAATTTGTATCAGATCAACGTGATATTGCGCTGGACGCCATTCGACGTGTCCGTGCTGACTTTACACCAGTTTATGTGGCACCACAGCTGGGCTATGACAACCAGCTGCTGAATGATCTCAACGCATATGTAATACCCGTGGGTGAAGAGACAAATGCAATCGCAGAGAAGAATTGCAACATCATGAACTCCAAGCGGGGCTACAGTAAAGCACAGCTGGAGCAGCTGGCACGGGAGCAGCTGCAAGTTGAACTGGACGGCTGCATCACCATCAAGTCCATTGAAAAGTCCAAGGAGTTTGCCAATGCCGAATTTTGCGTAAGTTGTAGGTCACAACTAATAATTGGATTCTCTTCTACATCCTATTTTTTTTTGCAGCGCACAAAGCTGAAGGAACTGGACCAAAGCTGGCGCAAGCAAATCGCAGCTGCGATTGTGCGGGATCTGAACACGTTGCGTGCTCAGGTGCGTTTCAAGCCGCATGGATATATGAACTACTACACGTACCTGAAAGTGATGGACTCGAGCCACTATACGGACATACTTATCAAGGAGATCTACAAGCTGGCCGAAGGCTCGGAGACCTTTAGCCCCACAGTGGGACAGCTGTACAAGGAACTGGGTCAGAAGGTGCAGCAATGTTATCAAATTGAACTGAAGAAACACAATGGCACGCTGGAGAAAATCGGAGAAATATACAGCTCGTATTGTGAGCTATGGGATAGTGGAAAATCGCAGGATAATACGCGACAGATGTGGCAACGATTGGTGCACGAACAGCGGCACAGTGGACCCTCGATAGACTTGCCCGAGGTGCCGTGGCCAGCGAATGTGCTCTCGGGAGTGGGACGATTTCTTTACAATATTCTAATGCGGGACATTAAAATCGATTCGCAAATAATGCGCCAAAAGAGTAAATCGAAGACAGCGACAACGACAACGCCTCAAAATGTATTGCCCGCTTTTTATACACTGTTCCGCAATCAAGGACGGCTGGTCAAGGAGGAGGTTAAGCCACATCCGGTGCTGTCGCGATTGTTGCGCGCCTCACGCCAACAGACGCTCACCTTTGACTCGAATCTGGTGCCCATGCTGTGTCCACCGCAACCCTGGAGCACACCACACAACGGCGGCTACTTGCTGAACAAATCGGAGCTCATCCGTCTGCCACAACAGGCTGTGCAGCAGTGGGAACGTATTCAGGCTTCCAATCCTCAACATCTCTATCCGGCACTCGACTCTCTCAATCAGCTGGCGAGCGTGCCCTGGCGTGTGAATACCCAACTATTGGATGTCATCATTGAGGTGTTCCAAAACGGTGGCGATGCCAAGCTGGATGTGCCACAACCGCCCAGTTCCCTGCCGCCGTTGCCAACGCTGCCCACAGCAGCTGAAATTGAAAGTGGCGGAGCTAATCCCGTCTCGCCAGCGGAGCGTGCCAAGCAGTTTCGCGATAAGCTCGGACAAAGACGCAGACAGGCCGAAATGTACAGCTTGTGGTGCGATGCGCTCTATCGCCTGTCGCTGGCTCAACATGTAAGTCATAACTACGATCCTTAATGAACTCCAAATCCTTATAAATCCTTACAAATTTCCTTTTTTTACAGTACCGCGACAAGGTCTTTTGGCTGCCACACAATATGGACTTTCGTGGTCGTGTTTATCCCGTGCCGCCGCACTTGAATCACTTGGGCTCGGATCTGGCGCGTTCGATGCTGATCTTTGATCAGGCTCAGCCTTTAGGCGTCGATGGTTTCAGTTGGCTGAAGCTGCACTGCATCAATCTGACGGGTCTGAAAAAACGTGACTCGGTGCGTGAGCGTCTGTTGTATGCGGAGGAGATTATGCCAGAGATATTGGACTCGGCTGATAATCCACTCACCGGTCGCATGTGGTGGTCCAAGTCCGATGAACCCTGGCAAACACTCGCCTGTTGCATGGAAATCGCAAATGTGCAACGTTCTCCGGATCCAGCTGCGTATCTGAGTCGCTTTCCCATTCATCAGGATGGCTCGTGCAATGGACTGCAGCATTATGCGGCTCTAGGTCGGGATCAAGCTGGCGCATGTAGCGTTAATTTGGCGCCCTCGGCCATACCGCAGGATGTTTACAGCGCTGTGGCGGCGCTTGTGGAACGCACACGCAAAACGGACGCACAGAATGGATTGCATGTGGCAGCGGCGTTGGAGGGATTTGTGCGGCGAAAGGTCATCAAGCAGACGGTGATGACGACTGTTTACGGTGTCACCCGCTATGGTGCACGTCTGCAGATCGCGCGACAGCTGAAGGACATCGATGACTTCCCCAAGGATTGGGTGTGGCCTGCGTCCACGTATCTGACAACGAAAACCTTTGAAAGTCTGCGGGAAATGTTCACCTCGACGCGTGAGATTCAAGACTGGTTCACGGAGTGTGCGCGTTTGATTGCAGGCGTATGTTCCCAGAATGTGGAGTGGGTCACACCGCTGGGTCTGCCAGTGGTGCAGCCCTACAATCGCCAGGAGGCAAAGCATGCGCCACGCAGTGGCCTGCGTGTCAGCAATAACATGTCCACGGATCTATACGAGCGTCCCAACATTCTCAAGCAAAAGAACGCCTTTCCGCCCAACTTTATACACTCGCTGGACTCGTCCCACATGATGCTCACCTCGCTGCAGTGCGAGAGACAGGGCCTAACCTTTGTCTCCGTGCACGACTGCTTCTGGACGCATGCATGCACGGTGCCGGAACTGAATCGCGCCTGTCGGGAACAGTTTGTGGCTCTACACTCGGAGCCCATTCTAGAACAGCTCTCCAAGTTCATGCTGCACACCTACAGCTTCCGAGACGCGTAAGATATTCACTTGATTTCTCATAACTTAACCAATTAACCAATAAATGTTTACCTCTAATCCTCAGCGACTTTACCAACGATGGCTCTGTGGAGGATCTGTCCAAGCGTCAGCTGAATCGAACATTGAGACAGCTGCCACAAAAGGGCGACTTTGATCTGCGCAATGTCCTCGACTCGGTCTACTTCTTCAGCTAGTTCTTCTTCCTACGTCAACGTGCCTAATTGTAGTCATTAGTCATTTATTATATGCTTAAGATTTCGTTAAATTTGTTAAAACAATTGGATGCTTTTAATACCAAAAAAAAAACTGCAAAAGAAGAAAAAAACCCAGCCCAACCCAGTGCAGCAACTGGAAATGTGATTTTTGTAAAAGCTTACAAGATAAAACCTACAATTAATATTAAAATGCCTATTAAGAAACATAATTTACTTTTAAACGCGTTATGTTAATTGGCATATCCATCATGTATCAAATTCAAAACCCATTTAGTATTTTTAATTGTGCAACAGAAACTTATATTTGAAATAAACCGAAACGAAAATATTATGTAATTTTATGAAACAGACACTTGATAAATGCAATACAATAAATTGAAATATCATATTTATTACATTTGAAACAGATTTTCTCGAATTATATTTAGTAATCATTGGGGTAAAGGAACATAGCCTTAATTATGGTAAGGAAATTGTGCATTTTATTTAACTTAAAAGTTCTCTGCTTTGAGAACATGAATCTGCACAGATGTTCCATAAACATTCAAAAGAATTTATTGGAAAACTTTAATATTTTAAATTTAAAAATTTAAATCCTTTTATGAAAAAAAAAAATTAATTTAAAATCATAAAATATTGAATTCAAAAAATTGCTATATGCTAGGAGGGAGTTCAGTATGTTTCAGTATTTAAAATCAAATTGCGCTTAACCGTTTGCGGAATTTTGAGTTTTGCTCAAATATTTCGACTCGCACTCAACAATTTTGAGCGCAATCCCACGCCCACTTTTCCTTCCCTTTGCTGTTTTTGCATGGCAGAGGCTGTCGCTGCCGCTGCTGCTGCAGCGTTCGCTGCTGCCGGCGACCGGCACGACGCGATGCGACGCGACGTCTCGTCAGCGTCGGCCTTTTCTTCGGGCTATTGTTGCTCGGGTTGGACGCGCTCGTCGTTTCGCTCGCGCGTGGTCTCAGGTCTCAGTTTGAAAAGTTCATGCGGCGCGTTAAGAACGTAACGGTTTACACACAGCTACAAGCACGAACGAACCCGTGAAGCCCAGTGGACAGCAGCGGTCAGTGGTCAGAGCACTCAGCGGTTTATTCGACAATTTTTTTGTTATTTAAACAATATACAAAAGACTTAAAAAAAATATATAAATTTGTGTTAAACGCATCTTTATTGTTGTTTGCATTTTATGCGTGTGTGGAGGCATTGGAAGCGCATGTGGCAGCTGACACGACAGAACGAAGGTAAATACCAGCTGCTAAGCTTTTTATCGCGTATCTTACAGATACAACAATTCCCCTATCCCTCCCAGTACAAAGCCCCCAGTGACAGTGGCAAACTGCAGTGCAAATACAAATTTGAACAATTCGAAAATTCGAAAATAAAAGCACAAAAGCAGCCCCCGCAGAGGTTTTCTATTTTGTTGTTTGCACTGCAATTTGTTGTTGATTTTTCTGATTTGCATCTTTTTGGCATTGCCGCTGTGTTTAGTTATTGTCGTTGTGACTAGAAAAATGCAAAATTAATTGTGCACAATTTGCGTTTAGTAAGTGCATAAAAAGTCTCTTATCAGCGCAGTGCTCCTCCTCCTCCTCCTTCTCGTCGTATCATACGAGCATCATATTAAAATTAATTGAA
Organism: Drosophila suboccidentalis; assembly: GCA_037043435.1. Classification (NCBI taxonomy): domain Eukaryota; kingdom Metazoa; phylum Arthropoda; class Insecta; order Diptera; family Drosophilidae; genus Drosophila; species Drosophila suboccidentalis. The sequence continues at coordinate 53,729 of JBAMBK010002153.1, read as the reverse complement.
TTACAAACCATGCGCCACTTTCCCCTCTTCTCTCCCCCTGTCAACATAAGTTAGTGAATGTCTCGGCGTCTTGCGTTGGGGGAGAGTTAGATAAAAGCATATGTACTTGTGTGTGTGTGTGTGTGTAGGTAATTGGGGCAATGTTTGACTCCGATTATCTGCAACGAGCCATGCAGCCGACGTTGCGGCCGTCAATGCATTGATAAGTGGCAACAATTATGTGCATTGACATTTGATTGAATCCACGAATTGTTATATTTGACAGTTGTGGCAGCGACAACGGCAATTGCTGCACGCGCACTGTGCGTATACGTAATTTATAGCAAGGCAATTTCTAATAAGCTTAAATGCTTAGCTACAATTTAATTTCACGACTTCTGAACCATTGTTTTGGTCGCCAGTAAAATTTTTGGTTTATTTATTTTATTTTTTTATATATTTTTTATACTGAAAAAAAGATTAAAACACGTTGAACGATACAGAAGACTAAATGCAGTTAGCCAAATGAATTTATAAAAATTAAAATTAAATAAAGTAATATTATTAAATGAATTGGAAATTTATTTAAATTTAAACCGAAAGAATAAAAAAAATTAAATTATTATTTAAGATTTTGGATCATTTGAATCTTAATAGATTTATGTACTCTTGTCTTGGAAATCATTTAACTATATGCATAGCTAATAATATCAATAAAAGTATTATAATAATAATAAATATTCAAGCAGCAGTAGGAAAATTTGTTAACAATTGAAAATAAAATGTTAATTATGTCAGCTTCCATTCTGAATAGTTTACAGTATCCCAAATATTTATTAAAACGAATAGAATTAGTGTAGAAAATATGTAAATATATTTTTTTCTACAATTTTGGGAAGATAATAAAATAAAAAGAAAAATGTGGTAGGGATGCAAACCTAGAAATTTTACAAGTCAAAATTAACAATTTGCAGTGATGACGATATTAGTAATCAATCTATTATCAATATTGAGCTCATTTATTCTTAGAAAATGTTAAGTACCACTCGGTAACGTATTAAATCCTGTCATTAAGACTTGAAGATTGCAACTTTGATATGGAAATACCACATTAAATAGAATTCTGAAAAGAGTTCCCCGAAAATAATGTTAATGTATTTTGGCCAGTCAACGGGCATTTTGATAAGTTTTTATCGTTATGAAGATTAATGTCCAAATTGCCTGACGCATTCCTAATAAACCAGTTGAGGCTGATGAGGCGCCATTTCAAGTAGCAAAATCTTTGTTTGCAATTCGACTTGGGAGCTGCATTGATTTCCACTTTACCATATGCCGTACTCGAAGGCAGTTCATTTTCTTCTTTGTGTTTGGTGTAATTTATGAATACAAATTAATGAGCCGTTGGCATGCCGAATGGCGCTTTGCTAAGGCCCGGATTTGGACGGGCAAGTTGGGACTTGGAACAACGACAGCTGGGAAACTTGGGCAACACTTTGTTTGGCTAAATGCGACGCCTAGCGTTTGGCTGTCCTCCATTTTGGGTGCCATTATTACATCCATTTCCGCTCACAGATTTCCGGTGATTATTTCCAGTTCAGAGTCAGTTTAGTTCCACCAAACCAATTTCTCACCGCCGCCGTGTCAAAGTCCAGTTGATGTACGACGCCACTGCGGCAGATGATTGAATTAAGCGAAATGATCCTGGCCAGCAAAGCGTAATGGCACGCCGCTTAATTATTGCCCCACGGCTGAGGTTGGCAGGCAGGTGCTCCACTTACCCTAATTGAAATTGATTCATTTCGGGCCTCATGTAGTGCTCCCAATTGACAAGAGGCCTCTGTCACAGACACAGAGGGTGGCGATAGTGGCAACTTGTCAAACACGGTTGAAAGTCAAAATTTCAACTGACATGAAGCTATTTATGAAATTTGCCGCCACATATCGATTGACGTTGCGACACAGTGCCGAATTCTGTGTACAGGTTGAAACAGTTGAAACACTTGATGGGAAAATGGACGGGGCAAAAGCCGGAGGCAATTGCAATTTGTAACGTTCTTTTATTTTTCTGAAAAAAAATAAATTAAACTCATGTCAAACAATGCGGCATATGACACGATACACACATTCACAGAGACACTCAGGTCTGTAGATAAATTAAAGTCAAAGACCCGCAGATAGACAGGAGCCCAAACCTCGAACCTGAATTCAAACCTTAACTAAGTATGAGTAAAAGCAGAAGCGAGTCTAATGCAAAAGCCACACAGAAAACCAGACTAGCGGAAATAGTTGAAAATATATAATAATGGCAGGCTGAAGTGGAAGCAACTTGGAAATACCCTAGAAAACAGATAATAGTCAGTTGAATCAGCAAAAACCTAAATGTTTGAATAATACTGAGTGTATGAACTATTTATTTCAAATTATTTCGTAATTAATCATTTGGAATAAGCAATTAGTTATTAAGATAAACTTTTATTAAATAAGCTTTGTAGAACTTTAAGCTCTAAACATTGTCTTCTAGTTACTAGTTTTAGTTCTAGGAAAATTAAAATGAATTATTGAGATTAATCATTTAATATTAGTATTAATAATAATCAAATTTTATACCTTTATTATCAATTTGTCAAGAATTGGCCATAAGTATAATTAACTAAAATACCCCTAATCAAAACAAATTTGCAGGGCATTACAAATAAGTTTGCAAACAAACGGAAACACGAAAAAAAACAGACAAAAAACAGAACCGAGTCAAACGTAAAGAATTGTAACAAGTTGAACGCGCTTTCTGAGCATTAATAGGTTTTTGACTTGCTATAAAAAATGCTTCCCCCACTGCCCTTCCGCTGGTGAAGAGACTTCCCCTCCGAAATGCTTGGGAAACCGACGGTGCGAGTGAATTGTCTGTCAACTGGCAAAAACAAAAACCAAACCAAGAGCACCAAAAAATATACAGAGTTGAGAATGAAATCTTTTCCATCTGGGTCTCAATTACAAGTTGGAGCCACAATTTGTTCACTGCTTTTTAGACAATGATTTTCCAAAGTGGTCTTAGCCGGGAAAAGGGAGGGGGTTAGTCATTGACAATGACAACGACAGTGAAACGCAAGACGTAACTTGATTTGGGAAAGAGGAGGTGGCTCTTGAATTTATTTTGACCAGGTCTTGATTAGCCTCGCCGTTGCGTATTGACGTCTAATTGGCCGGTAGCTCCGACTGTGGCTAATGCCATTTGAACTGCCTGCGTAATTGGCCAAAAAGATGGCAAACATAATGCGATTTTTGAACCCAACTTGATACCTTTTTTATTGTATTATCTGTGGTGCCCTTACTGGTGATTTTCCTTTTGAATCTGTTATGCCAGCATAAATTGGCAGTTACATAAAATAGCAAGTACTTGTAAATAGCCCTTATTAATTTATACTCGCTACTATCAATTGCTCTATGGACTTAAATTAACTGTAATAAAGTGAAAATCAAATGCTGTTAAATGGATTCAGATTCTCAACGTACCATTTTAATCAGAAATATTTTAATTGTTGACGCTGGCATTAAGGGGGTGATTTAAATTTAACTACCATTAAATTGAAATGATATGCTTGTAAGTTTTATTTTTTAATATTCGAAAAACAAGCTAATTAAAGTAAATGCAAATCAACAAATTTACATGTGCACAGCTCTTTCTTTTTCTCTCTTTTTCTGCTCCATAGTCTGTCTTTATTCTGGATTCGCTCAAGTTGTTTCTCTTTAAATACAATGTATCTTTAAATCCTCCTTTGAATCTTATTGTCTTACAATGGCAGTAAAAAGATACATTGTGTTATTAATCTAAAATCTCAATTAGAGCACTTAAGTACTTTTACAAAGATTTGTCTGTTTCCCATAGATTAAATCTTAAAGCTCTCAACGTCATCATTATTTTATTGACTACACTTACTTTTTTTTATTAATTATCACGTTCCTTTTTTTATTGTCCAACACGAGTAGTACATTTGTACAATTTTGCATGTCAATATGTTCACGGTGATAAGGAATTTGGACAAGCTCACGCTGTGCTGCAATTTGCACGCTTATCTACGAGTACAAACGAGTCAATACTCCATATATGAGTAAACATATGTATGGTTAATGTATTTCCCCAGTTGCCATTTACATTTCTGCACATGCTGTAATCAATTTTCCATCCGGTGTGGATGGAACCTGTCCTTCATTTATCTATGCATTCAATCAAAAAGTCGACCTTAGTCAGTCATTCAGCTCTTTATTTTGCTCTTCTTCGTTGCTCATTCGCTTTCTTCTCTCTCCCTCTTTCTCTCTGTCTGCCTTTCTTCCGTCTTTCTTTCCTGCTTTACCTACCTTATTCATAACAAATTTTGTTTGAAAAAAATATTCATTTCTCAACATTTTCATTGACTTTACTTTTTATACCCATTGTATATAAAATTTATAGGATGGGCATACCAAAAAAATGAATTAAAGAGATGATTAGAGATAATGTTTTGGTATAAAATAATTTTTGGGTGAAACTAATATGTAGATCGTCGAATTGTTGACAAATTTATGAATATAATTTCATGGTTTTTGGTATAAGTCTATTTTGGCATACCCTCCTAATGTCCTAGAGGGTATCTTCTAGTGGGAAGCTTAGTAAATCTTGCTTCTGGTACACATTTATTATATGAAAATGTGGAGCACAGGAAAAAAGCAGAGCTTCCCTATTTCGAAAACATAGTACCATATGAACTCTTAAATCTTTGGGTCTGGGCAAGTCTCTAGGCAGATAATCAAATATAAATATGCACATGTGTACATGCATTTGTACATACATATAATATTATATAATATATCAACTGAAAGGTATTAATGCGTAGATCTTATATATAGGTTTATATATGATGTGGCTTCTTTGGTTCAAAAGATATTTCAATTCAATTTTTATTTTCAATTTTAATAATAAAAATTTACAAATTATATTATAAGAGTTATGTGTCAATTTTTGTAATAAATATTGTAAATAAAAGTTAGGGCTTCATTTTTATATCAAAATTGAAAAATAATAATTGTTTTTAATTTTTATCATTTAAATTAATTTTAATAATTAAAAATATATTTTTATAAAAATTTCAAATAAAAGTTTAACCTGTTTTCGAATTTTTAAACTCAACCATAATTTGCAGTCCCTGCTATTTACTAAAGGGTATCTGCACGTCATTCACTTTCATTTCTTACTTATTTATTTTGCTTTTTTCGCTGGCGTTGTTTGCATTCGCTCAGCTCACACTTTGTTTTTTTTCTCTCTCTCTCTCTCTCTCTCCGTCTGTTCACCTCTTTCATTTCGCCCTACTATTTTTTTAATGTGTGTATATTTTCTGCAACGTTTGCATTCGCATACATTTCAAGCTGCCATCAATTTCTTGTTGCTCTCTTGCCATTCACTTGCTATTTTATTTGCTGATTTAATCGTGTCTTGAAGCTTCCTTCCTGTGACTGTTGCTGCCGTCGGCATCGTCGTCCAATGGATAAAGGGGGGAATTGGACAAAACGGGCAAATGGTTTACGTTTTATAAGGCGTAGTACCCGACCACCATTACATACACACACACACCTACACCCACACAAACACACACAACGCACACAGATACACGACTCTGCCGTATAGAGACATAATCAAATGTAATGCGCTGTGGGGCAATAGCCCGCAACTAGCAACAGCTTTTTGCCCCGGACCGGCGAAAGATTACAAAATAAAAGTGCGAAAAAAAACACAAACAAAAAAAAAGACAATGTTCCCGCGACGAGCTTCCGATGTGACGCTTCCAAGCACCACAAACCTGTTGTACGATCTGATGATCTTTTTCAGCGAATTTACTACTAAATTCTGAGAACTTTAATAAAGTTAAAGAATTTGTTTGAATTAGTTTACTCGTTATCATAACAAACCTCATAAATGGAGAAGTTCTATATTGTGTACAGAGATTTCATAATATTACGCTCCATCAAGTTTAATTTTGATTTGATATTTTGGCATTGTGAAAAGTTTGTTTGTCTTTTCATTTTGTGAGGCGAAATCTTGAAGGTATTTTGATGAAATATTATGATTATCCTATATGTCATTATATTTCTATAATTACATGACTTATTTATAGTTTTTTCGACATGAAAAATATTATAATAAAATTCTATAAACTTATTAAATCTTATGATCGATTGTTAAGACAACAAAACCTTTTTCTTTTTGGTTTAAGTGAAAATCTAAATCAAATTTAGTCTAAATATGCATTCAGGCCAAATTGTATTATATCATATCTTCTTAATTCAATTATTTCTTTCGAGCTTTTCCAATATGACAAGTTCTTTAGTTTGGAAGACACATTCGCCACAAAAGTGCACACGCAACAAAAGACAAAGACTGCGACTTTTTGCTTATTCTCATTTTCATTTCCTTTACCCATTCGCATTCCCATAAACATGCTCGTTCCCCTACAAATTCACCTACTCATTCGACTTACCCATTCTCATTCTCGTAATATTTTTGTTTATTTATTTTGACTTTTACGTTTGCCACTTTCTTATTTGCGCAAAAACCTAATGCAAAACTAAAGCGTATTACGAACGGGTGCTAGTGTAAATACAAACACAACTATATACTCTTACATATAGTCCATGTGAGTCTGTGTTTGCATTCTAGTATGTAAGTTTTGTTTTGTCTATAAGTCGCAGTACAATGGGTCGTATGCTTGATGTGCATGTCGATATGCCATCGATGTCGATGTTAATATTGATGATGTTGACGACTCAAGCGAATGTGTCAAGCAGTAATAATCTGTTTCAAGGCAGCTAAAGTTCACAATGCACAGCACACACACACACACACACACACGACACCATCACTCTCTTATACACTAATATGTGGGGATGTTGAAAAACCTTTAACAATGCCTTGACGTGCCACGTGGCGTATGTGTTACATTTTGTCAGCTTCCCAAACTTCAACACTGCCTGTCTTATTAAACGCACATTATGCAAAAAAAACTTTGCATTGCGTACTAAACTGAGACATAAGGGTGCACTGAGAGAAATATTCAAGTGCTTAACACTTAAAAAACCTTGATAACAATCAAAAGGGTTGAAAGATACTAATAAAATCATTCTCCAATGTTAGATTTTATAAAGAGTTTTGAATTATTTTAATATGCTATTTTAAAAAATTTATCATTAACTAAAACTGAAATTTAATTAGGTAATAAAAAGAATATTAAATAGAAATATCTGGTTAGAAGTCAGGTACTATTTTTTATCTATTTAATCTCTTACATTTTTGTGCAAATTTTCTGCGGAAATGCCAATCATAGAAACTTTAACAAATTCTGCAAATATGCATAATTTATATGTAATTTTACAGATAATTTTTTAACTATATATTATATGTGTATGCAGAAGTCTCTTGTATCTATTGTGCATTTCTGTAAGCAACCAAATTTCCTGCTCAAAGAAAATTGTATGATGCTCTTACAGTAGAACATGGTTTGACTACATCTTCTTCTAATTAAAGTCAATACTTTGCATGGGAAATGTTTTCTCCTTCTTCTTCTTTCTGTCTCTCTCTCTCTTCACGGCTTGCGCTGCTGACAATGGCAAGCTTGTTGAAGACGATTTCACTAAGCTTTTTGCTAAATGGAATATTAATAATTAATGCCAAATCTGGCAAAGGGCATTATCAAATTTTGCTCAGTGTTTGCTGTTTGCTTTTTGCCTACACCCCTCCCCGTTGCCCACCTTTGTCTCTCCTCCTGCACTGGGATTCTCACAGCAGCTTCAGTTATTGTCAACGATGTCGTCGCTGTCGTCTTATCAAGCAAATTGAGCGCTCATTCACACGCAACAAATAAATTTATACAACGAAAAATGAGACAAAAAAGAGGAGGGAATCAAATAAGGAGCAACAACGTCAAATATTTGTACTTGTGTAGCACACTAAGTGTTGCTGCAGGGGCACGGTGGCAGCTGAGGCCTGTAGGGTTTGCGGGGCACAGGCATGGAGAAGGGGGATGAACTGGAGGATGAGGGGTGAGGTGTGAGGTGTGAGGGGTCTGTTCCGTCGACGATGTCGCGCGTTTCGGCTGCACTTAATGAAGCTTGTGCCGCACTAACTAAATTGACTTTATTGCTGTGCAAATAGGCGTGCAGCCTTATTGTTGCTGTTGCCCAGCCATATTAAGTATGTATTATTGTAATAATATATTTACATATCTAGACAGACATATACATATATATACACTCAGTTATCCGAGTCGAGGCCTGTGTAAACACTCAATGCCAGTTTTGTCAGTGCGTTTATTATTTAGCTTATTGTACTTAAAAAATATTATAAATAAAACATGGGCAATGTGTCCACGCTATAAATGAGCTATAAATATACATACATATCTCACACACACTTGTAATACGTATTTGCTGCGTTTAAATAAATAATTTTCAATAATATGTATTTAAATAAATTGAGTGTAAATTAAATTAAACGTTGCATGCAACAAGCTAACAAAATGAAAATTTATGGCGTGAAAACTTGAAAGACTTTCCACTAGCCACAATTTGTGATTGTATTTGTGTGTGTATGCGTGTATGTATGGTTATGTGATTGTATATGTGTGTTTGGGGTAGGTCTCCCCCTGCTTTCAAATGAATTTCTTGCTTCTTCACACTTCCATCACAATTTGCTTGGGTTTCGTTTTGTTTTCAAGATTTATGTGGCATTTTCACATAAATAATTTGGAAATATATATCCTTGCATAGAGGTTGTCCCTTTTTTAGTCTTGCAACTTATACAAGAACTTTCTTAAGAACTGAATTAATTAGCCTTTGGTAATTGTTTTTGGCCAAATCTTTAGCCATGAACAAACTTTTGTTGATATTTATAAATAATACTTTTCTTTAACTCGTAGATATATTTATTTTTTTATTTGTTTATGAATAACTGAATAAAACTAAATTTAATTTAAAATCAGATTTATTTATCAATTATTAAATTTAATTTAATATGTGAACGATTTTTATCGGCAAACAAACAAACTCAACAACAAAGTTTATTCAAAGTAAGTCAAAAAACTGCCTTTTAGTTCTTGATGATTATGAGCATAAACATTTTGAAGTACATAAACTAATAGCTCAACATTCCTTCAGTGGGCTTTATTGTTATTAGCAGACGTGCTTTGGTATTCCCTTAGTATCGTTAGATTGAGGCTTCAATTAGCAAACCCTTGCGTGTTTTGGTTTTCTGTTTTATTTGTGTATGCTCCGATTATTTTTAGATACCATATCGCTAATGAAGCAATTAAAAATGCTAATGCACAGACGCCCATTCCAGAGTATTTACTCAGTCATATACAAATTTAGCTATGCTTAAATATGAGTAATTTTTAATTGTTTTGTGGGTGAATATTTGCTTACATTTATGAATTAGGTATCATAATGTAAAGTATATCTATTGAATTTTTTCAGATTAATTATGATATTTTTGATTTTCCGCTTCCCAAACCTTTTGATAAAATGATATCGCATCAGAAATTATCTACTATAATATACAAACTCCCGAGTTATCTGAGTTTTATCTAATTTCGTCACTAGCGCGGACTGCCGCCCGCAGTGATTACTCCAATACATATATTAAGTAAACTGCATATATGATATAATAATACCGTCTACCCCTTAACGCTGACCAAGAATCTATTTATAAAGTATATTAATATAAATATGAATACAAATAAAAGTTATTTTTAATACGCATAAAAGCGCGCTTCAATGATTTGCTGACCAACTATGTACATATATAATATCTATTTTAATCACATCTATTCATAATCCTTGACACTCGTTGGTATGAAGTCTACTTCTCAGCCTGTTTACAACTTGAGCTTGAGCTGATGCTGAGAAAGATCCAACGCACTTGGTCAAAATACACGAAACCCAGACAGAACCTAATCTTTGCCATTCATCTCGATTACCCGGCATCGAGTTTGTTCGCCTAAAATAGCACAAAAGCTAACGGAAACTGAGACTCGCTTAATTAATATTAATTTGCATGATGTGTGCGACATGAGGGCGCCGTTCAGTTAGCGTCTATTACGTGTCAACTGCTCTGTTCCAATATAAGTATACTTGTATTTGGACTGGCTGTCAACAAAAGACCAAACGAATCTATCGATGAAGCTGCAAACTGAAAACAATGTGATCAATCTGTTGTCCGCTACGGGGGGAACTCGTTCTGTTTGTCTGGCAAAGTGAACCAGTCACAAGTGCGTGTAACTGTACTTGAGCCGCCCTCTACAGATGATGAAAACTCAAAATGGGTATGACATTGAGTGTCGACTGTCCCACTGTCCGGCTGTCTGGCTGTCCGGCTGTCCGACAGCCAGCCTGGTCGCGGGTGCTCCAATAGCCAACAAATTAGGCTTGACATCATCGGTGTCGATGTCGATGTCGGTGTCGGTTCACTTGCTACACGCCTCTCAAAGTGCTCGTTTTGTTTCTTTGTATACCCTGTAGAAAATTTAAAAAGGCGAGAGTTTAATTTTGGATTTCAGAGTTATTCTTACATGAAGAAAATTAAAGTTTAATAGAGAAACTCCAATTTGGAAATTGAAATGCGTATACTTAATATAACATTCAATAAGCTTCTTTGTAAGAATTTAGCACTTACATTTTAAATGAACAATTTTATTTATTTTTTAAGTGTTTTTAAAAGAGTTTGTTAAATTAAATTTATATTTCATAGTTTAAATTTAAATTTTTTCTACTGTTGACTGCATTTAGTTAACATCAAATAAATAGATCATCAAATTATGATCAAAGTCTTACTTCAAGTCGAGCATGCTCGATAACTGCCCATTTATTTGTTTACTTCACTTTGGTTATTATTTTTTTTTTGCACAGTTTTTGATTGCTTTAAATTGTTTAAGCTTGTCGTCGCCGTCAACGGCGTCTGACATTCATTTGCGCCTGCGCTGTCTCTGTGTGTGTAGTGTAGTGTAGTGTATTGTATTGTAGTCTAGTGTAATAGATTTGACAATCGCGGCAATAGATTTGTCATTCAGTTAACAAAAGGCGGAGGCGCTCTTGGCTCACTTGAGCTGAGTTGAGTTGAGTTGAGTTCAAGTCGAGAGTTTTTGGCTTGGATTGGCGGCGTTTACTGGTGCGTAGCTCATAATTTACCATTTCAACGGAAATTCCCAGTCCCAAGCTCCCTATTTCTCCCCTGGCAGTACCGGACCTGACCTGTGCTATGTCTTGGCCAAGCAGACAGTGCAGTGGAGCAGAAAAAAAGTAAAGTAATTTAAAAATTTACGACATTCTACAGTCATTACACCTTACGGCGTTTCGGTCACGCCCACTTTCGGCGTGCGCCCATGTGAAATTCGCATACAACTTCCGCACAACTCAAATGGACGTCGCCTCCAATTGCCTCCACCTGCAACTTCTCCAGGTATTTCAAGAACTCCTCCTCCTCCTTTTTTGTCATAGCCAAAAAATAACTGAGAAATTTGCTTTGGCTTATCGGCACTGTACTTTGGTTGACTGCTCCCATGTTCTGCGGAGGTAGACGGGAGTATTTGCCATTAGAGAATTCTAATGGTGGGTACTTTAGCTCACCTGGATTGCTTGTAACAATTGCTGGCAATTGCGGGAAGCAGCAGCGATAAGTCAAGTTCTATCCACTTAACCAACCATTTGGCTGCCCACCTATAATTCAGTTATAAATTTAGCTCTTGCAAATACATGAACTTGCTTAAATTTCTCAACTGGCAAATTGGTCGAAGCAAACTGAAGGTCTTGAGACTCTTGTAGAGCTTAAATAAGCTTAAATAAGTTGAGCATTTTCTCGAGCTAGTAAAAGACTTTTTATTAAACTTTATTTACTTAAATAGTTTCATATTTTTGTATAAAGTTGTTTCAATTTCAATATAAACTCTTGCATTGAAATGAGAGTAAATTATATTCTAAAAATTCTATTAATAAATAAAATTATTATTTAAAATTAAAATTTGTTTTTAAATTTTGAAGCAAGAATTCGGCAACATAAATTAGAAAAGCTTTCTATTTAATTTTGAAAAAACTGGCTTATGGAAATTTTAATAACTTTTCAATAAACTGTATCAAGTTGAACTAAGTGCCAGAATATTCACTCTTTCCATAACTTAACCTCAGAGACTGAAAATATTATTGCTTAGAAAACTGATCATTCTGGCCTGTTCCGGATTTCCCTTTTTACTTTTTAGCATTTAGTGATATGCATTTATTTACTTTGAATTTAGACTAAGTGTTTGAAAATGATCGATTTGCACTTTATCGGACTTAAACTCATCAACTCATCAAAGAAATTCAATTCCGACATATCTTATCGAAAGTGAAATTCGGAATACTTAGGCCTGATTAATTTACAATTTTTATTTATATAAGGCTAAAAAAATGTTATTTAGAATACTGATTATTTACTTATAATATTAGTTAAATTTGCAGTAATATTTTAAAAAGCTAAAAAAATAATTCAAAAAATTATTAATTTATTAAAAATCTAATTAGCATCTGTAATTAACATTATACATTTTGTTGTCATTTCTAAAGTCTAATATTTCGACCGATAAGAATTTAAAAACATTACTTAAATCTATTTTCAAGCCTTTAACACTTGAACTAAGTGAATTTGTCGAATAATTTAACTGTTGTTGCACTTTTTTCTGCACGAATAACAGTGTTTTTTTTTATTATTGCCAGCTAAAGTGATTTTTGCTGTCATATGAAAATTTCATACTCGTATTATTGCGTCACAATTTAATTGTGTTGAGCTTTAAACACAGAAAAATATTATATGTACAACAAAAAGTTGCTACAAACACGAAAAATAAACGAGAAATTTATAGCTGTTAAAATGAGAATAAATTGTAAAATTTTTATTTGCACTGACACTGTTATTAGCTGCAATTAAAACCTTGACTAATTGATTTACGCTGGTAGATTTTAAACTATTTAGTAGTGAGAAAGTAGAGAGATAGAGAATTCTCACTATTTGGTAGAACCTCTAGTTGTCGCATATGCCTTAACAGGACTTTTGACCAACTTATTGTAATAGTCGTCGCTTTCACTCTTGTTGTGTCGCCGTCGTTATTTATTCTATGCTGGCCAACATTTTTATGTACCCCCCTTTAGCCCACTTTAAAGCCCCCCTCGGGCCATTTAGAAATTGAAGTTGAAGTTGAAGGACATTCGCACTCCTTTGTCCTCATCAGCTCGTTTTTTGTTGTCGCATTTGCTTTATGAAATTCAAATTCGAATTCAAATTGAAATTTGAATTTGGAATGCGGAATTTCGAGTGGCTTCGTTCGCTTGATATTGTGCTGAGCGTAAAAACTAATTAATTATACGTGCAAATTGTGATAAATTCCATTTGTATGCTTCCTTTTTCCCTTTGGCCCAGGCACTTGTACTATATTGTAGTATGTACTTAGTTATGCCATGTTTATTGTACAGAATTCTCCGCTTCTCTCTTATACATATTTCCATGTTTGTTAATTTCATTTTCTACATTTTCTACTTGTTTTTGTGGCTTTTGGAATATATTTATGGAGATGTCGATCGATTTTTCAGACCAGTGGATGAGTGGGCGAGTGGGCGTGGCAGCAGAAAGCATCCCACAACAAATTACATAGATGTTGCTGCAGTTGGCGGCTGACCGATGGCAACAACAAATAAAACAGCAACAAAACAACAACAACAAAAAGTGTCCTTGTGCTCGTTATGCAGCTGCGGCTTATTTTGGAACATTTCTATTTTCATGCCTCGACCAGCCTCTAGCCAAGTCCGTCGGTCCGTGCGTCCGTCCGTCCATTTGTAGTTGCATTATGTGCTGTTTGTTATTTTTATCGGACGACATCTACGCAACTTGTTCAAATCTGATTCACTCGCATGACATGATTCATATACTGCAAATATTTAAATTATGCCAACAGACAGACCTATAGAGGAGGCGTAGAAAGAGGGGGAGTGGCAGCAGAGGTTGGATGAGAGGTAGATGCTATCCACTTGGAGGGCGTTACGCTCACTTAGCTATACAAGGCGTGCAATTTATTTGAACTTGCTGCTCAACACTGTGCCAAGTCCTTCCCATAATTAATGGTGCCAATTGAACTTGACCCAAAAATATGCAAAATTTTCAGTTAGCTGCCTGAGTGCAGATGCCAGCAAGTACACAGTGTGTACATCTCCTTCTTTATTATCTTGGCATCTGCAGCATGTCAGCCGTTAACTGGTCCAAGACTTTCCCAGTCGACTTGAATTACAAATTGATTTGCTGTGCTGAACGAAAGACTTGATCCGATTTTCCAAATAACAGAGCAGCTAAAGGAATTTACTCAACTACCAAGCAATAAATTATTGTTGGTTATTTAAAAGAAGAGTTCACTGTGCTGACATTCATAAAATAGCTTATAATTGAGTTGGAGTTCTACTTTTTATTAATTCATATACTGAACTTTATCTGAGCCACTCGACATAAACTAAAAAAATTTGGTAAGCTCAAGTTTTATTTATTATTAATAAATAAATGATATGGAGTTTTAATTAACAACAAAAATGTATTCAAAAATACTAATATTATAAAGTTATATTTATATATTTTGCACTTTTAATTGTGTTAAAAATGATTGCAAGTTTTAAAATAGAACTGAAATTGTAATTAAGAAATGATCTCTTAAGACCTAATGATCCTTCAAATCGTTAGACTGACATTATTTATAGTTTACTTTTTGTTCCAATTAAGATATTTATGGCAAACTCAAATTGTGGAAAAATTTTTCTTTCTAAGTTTAGTTTAACTAAACTTTAAGCAGTTGTAAAGAAAGTAATTTTCTATGTGAATAAACAGCTTAAATACGAAATGTCATCTCGAATTTTCCTTAGTCCTCTTTTAATTGCCAACATGTTTGCATAATAGCCCTCTGCTAGATTACTTAGTAAACGAGTCAGGATTCTCAAATAGTTTCAACTAGTTACTTGCATGCATTCAAATTCAATTAAGCTTAAGTGTCTGTCTTGGTTCATGTGCAACTGCAACGGCATTCAATTTATAAAGTTGCTTCAATGATATATGTACTTACTTATGTGTGTGTGGACTTCACAGACATAACTTGCCAATTTGTCTTTGGCTGTGTGTACAAGTGCTAAGTAATGTATGACCTAGATATGACCATAGTCTGGGTAAGTGTATATATTCTATTACGCTTCCATTTTGCCAGATTTTGCCAGGGTTTTGTCTTCGTTTCCAACTAACTGTGAAGTGGATTTGCCTGTTTTCCCCCCACTCCTTCTCTGATATGTACATATATAGGTAAGTATAAGCTGTGAGTGAGCTTCGTCTCTGTTTTCGTTTGATATCAAATGCATTCATGTTTAGTTTTGTAATTAAAAGTGTAATTCTAGCGGCACGCACAAGCACCTGAGAGAGACAGGGGCACAGAAAAAGTGGGGAAACCTGACATTAGCATGCAAATGTATGCACTCTAGTGTCGAGTGGCAAAAGAA
The DNA here is from genome assembly GCA_037043435.1 of Drosophila suboccidentalis. Lineage (NCBI taxonomy): Eukaryota > Metazoa > Arthropoda > Insecta > Diptera > Drosophilidae > Drosophila > Drosophila suboccidentalis. Next base: position 38,183 of record JBAMBK010002153.1, on the reverse strand, counting down.
ACATTCAAGGTAACTCACACACACACAGAAACACACACATACAGACAGGCACAGATGCAATTACACTCGACTGCTTTTCTGCCTGCGCCATGTTTGATAAGTATAAAAAGATGTTGCATACTTTTGAGCGCCAAATGAAAATTGCGACTGAGGCTGACTGAAATGTGAATGTAAATGTGTATGTAAATGTGAATGTATGCAAATGTGAATTTAATTGCACACACACTTGAAGCTGCCTCAATCTCCTTGCCTGCATCTTTATCTTTATGCTCAGCACTTTCCCCAATTCCTTGATGTGGGAAAAACTTGTCAGTCAATCATAAAATGGCGTCACTTGTCGCACAGTTGTCGTAAAAGTTTCTTCATTCCCTCCTTTCCGCTCCTACTCTGTGGTCTGCCATTGGCCTTTGTGGTCTTTTGTAATATTTTGAAAATGTTGATAGTTGAAATATTGCTGGCTATATGTCTAGAAAGCGTTGTCGTCAGTTGCTTGCGCCTTTTGCTTGCTTCCTTCCTGGGAAACTTCCTGTCACGCTTCGAGGGCAACAGCCATATAAACATGATTGTTATTGTTGTTGCTGTTACTGTTGTTGCCATTATTGTTGTTGTTGCTGCTCTTGCCGTTTCTATGTTTCATTTGAGAGGACGTGCAGGAAATTTGAGCAACGCAGAGAAATCCATTTACGTAATTACTTCACGTTAACTTTTGCTGTGCGACCCTAAAGCGGGGGATACGACAGAGGGGGGAAGAGTCTCGAGAATGTTAGATGGAAGAGTTCTGTCAGCTAAATGAAATTGCGCTGTTTTCTGCTGCCCAGATAACGTAGTCCTTTTATTATTAAATTATTACACAGAATTGCTTATTGCTTTATTGGAAATCTTTTCCCTGTCTTTTTTTTTTCTTTTCGGGAAAACTAAACTTGTTAGTCTCTGTCGGCGGTCCTTCCTAATTAGATGAGCAGCTTGGGCAACGCATTTTGATTACGAGCCCAAGGCCCGACATAAAAGTTTTCTGGCTCATTTTCATAACTGGCCTTTCGTCCAATACAATTATTGCACGATATTAACGCTGTTTTCCCCCATTTTCATTCCGCCTTCGTACGATGTATTTACTGGAACATTTTTTTGCTGACCCCAATTGAATATGATAATGACTATTTGCTATAAATTTGCAATAGAAACTAGCAAAGCATGATAGATAAACAAAGCTGAAAGAGATTTGTGGAACACACAATTGCAAAGCTCGTAAAATTTGTTTGCCATCCGTAAAATATGCTACGAGTAAATTAATGCAAAAGCGAAATTGATTTGAAATTTATATCGAATTTAAGTGTTATCTTTAATATATGATTAGCATGTGTAATAATTTGAGATTAAACTGAAAAATGTTTGTTTTATCCGATGGGAAATAATATTCATTTAAAATTAATATAGAATTTAAGGCGTGTTTTAATAATTTTTATAGCCTCAACAAGGCTCGACAAATTATTCTACTTACTAAAAGTAGGATCATCTTAACTATCTACTTATAATACAATCAAACATTTCTTTATGCTTTCAGCTTTAAGGGAAACTTTTTTATAATGTAAGCCCCAATCGAAAGAAGGAATTCAAGTGGCGAGTTAGACCAATAGACAGACACGGCTAATACTCGCAGACAAGCAACAGTTCGAGAGTCGTAAGCAGCCCAAGACCAAGACCAACAAGTTGCCATCAAAGGCGTCGCGCATTTTGACAGACTGCCACCCTCACCTCCAGCTCCATCTCCACCTTCGGCCCCCTTATCTACACCTCCAGGCGTTGACTTAGAGACAGCAACAAAACGGCAGCCGTGGATACCAACACGCTGCGCAGTTCAGTCACTGTGAAAGCGACGCAGCCGCCAACGACGACGACGTCGACGTCGCTGCCGCCGCTGACTATTTGTCAGCCGCCAGCGCCAACGCCTCCCTATCAGCGGCTGACCAAAGCGTTGCAATGCGATCCGAGATGTGGACACGAGGTAAGTGCCAACAACAACATTGAAAGAGAAAAAACGTGAGAGAGAGAAAGAGAGCGAGGAGAAAGAGAATGGCAAAGAGCTCGCCTCAAGTTGCGGTCAAACTTTAAGTGGGGCCCGCTTTGTGTGCTCTATGCTGACGTCAGAGCCAGGAGCGAACTTTGAATAATAAGGGTTTTAGGGCGCTCGAAATGACGAGTAGTAACGAGTAGATTCTTAGAAACCAGACGCCAGACGCTCAATATTGTTAAATATTTAACTCTGATAAAGAAAACAGACTACACCGTTTAATAATAATAATAATAATTAGTACTTAATTATATATTTATTAAATTGGAATTGACATGGTATTGTAAATAAATCAACCATGCTTCCATCCCAATGTGGATTGGCTGTAGATAAAAAATATATTTAATTGTGCTTCTCGTAATTATATAATATGCTAGAGATTATAATGGTACTTACCGTCGGCCACGGCCACGGCCAAAGCAGAAAGCGCAAGGATGAAGGCAAAAGAGAAAAACTTCATGTTGTTGATTCTCCGACGAAGACTTGAGTCGAACTAATTCTTTAATAGAAACAGCACCGTGTTTATATAGCATCTGCGTTTTACCTCGCAGCTCAAAATTCAGAAATAGGTTTATTTGTTCAATAAAATATTTTGAGGAATTCCTTGGTTCCCATAATAAAGAGTTTAATAATATGTGAATTACGAAGTAGAACTTCATATCACTTAACAGCAATCGCTTGCTCTTCGCATTGTCAAACGAACGAAATTTTTTTTTAGCTTGGCAATCTTTTAGCTATCCCCGATTTAATCGTTCATCACACAATGTTCAACACAATGTTTTAAATGTGTGAATACAACAACAAAAAACAGCCAAAGCATGTCGTGTTTGTCTGGGCATTTCCAATGTCGTCTGATAATATTTCTTATTATATTTTTATTTAGTCTAAGCTAAGATCTGAAACAATTATTTTAGAGCATATTTAGTGTATTCCAAATTTAAATTAACTAATTATTAAATGTAAAAGTTGCAATTTGAGAGCACTTCTTATATCAAGTTTAACGTTCAATGCTAGCTGTCTGAGCTTCTGAACCTCCAGATGTGGCATGGGTGAATCCGCACCTGGTCAAAGCTGACTCTTGGTTAGCTAATGCATATTCCTGCAGTCCACGTTAGCGTCAACGCCAGCGTCAGCGTCAACGTCGCAGCTGCTGCGCTGCAATTATGTCGAGGTTCAAGGCTAATTTTCTTACGCCCCAATGAGCTGGCACACTCTTTTTGTGTGTTTGGATGTGTGTGTGTGTGTGCAAGGAGATGTGTTTATGGGGCGTGTGTATGGGTGTGTACGCTCATTCATCGAGTCTTGGCTGGCTATTGTGTTGTTTTGTTGTTGCCTTTCTGTGTGCAAGCGAAATGCGCGTGTGGCAAATGTAATTCCGCCGCATTACGTATACGCCACGTTTTGCAGAGCGTTAATTAACGCAGCCAGCTGCTACGCTTGCGACAGCTGCCTTTGTCTACAGTTCTGGGATTAAGCAAATCCGACCACAAAAGCCATAGCAACTGCAGCAACATTCTCTCCAATTACATTTACATTACCAAATTGCTGGCCCCGCACTTGACCTTGATTAACAATAAAGCGAATGGCTCGAAGAGCTCTTCACAGTGCACATACGTAGTCATATGCCTGCTTGACATTGCTCTAAGTAGATTAGTTGACGGATTGCAGCGGACAAAGTGAGGGGAATAAGGTTAAATAATTAAATTCAAGACTGCAGAAAAGCAGTAGAAAGGAGGGAGAGAATTGCACTTAATTTTGTTGTGTAAATATTTGAGATAAGAGTGAAGAAAAAATGAATTTCACCAAACGAGTGAAATTAAAAGCTGGAAAAATGAAAAGAAAAAACAAGGAAATTAAAATGAAACGAAAAATATAATGGAAAGTTTATATTAAATCATGAATAAACTAAAAGAAAAGAATGAATACCATAAAAAAGGAACAAAATAATAGGAAATAATATAAAATCGAATTAAATAAAATAAAAATGGATAGATATTAAAGTAGAAAACTTGTAGTTGAGTACCGACTAAATGTAAATGTTTATTATTTGTATCTATGAAATTTAAGCTTAAAGGGTATAAAAATTACTGCATACATTTAGGCGTTCGCTTAAAATATAAACTTAAAATGCAAAGGATATTAAGGGGTAGATTATAAAGGCTTAGAAATTTAACAAAAAATAAAATATCTAAATAAATATGTTTCCTTAATTTTAAATCAGGTAACAATTGGCCGTCGCATCGGCCTCTACAGATTCTGTGGCGACATCGGGCGCGGCAATTTCTCCAAAGTGAAATTGGCGGTGCATCAGTTGACACGAGGTAAATGGACATTGATCTCATCAATTTCAAAAGTAACCAAGACTTCCATTAACAGACAAGGTGGCCATCAAGGTAGTTGACTTGGATCGCGCCGGACTAGATGCCAAGGCATTACGCATGCTATCCAGCGAGATAGCGACACTCGAGTGTGTTCATCATCCCAACATATTGAGGTGAGTGAAGTTGAGGAATAATGTGGATTCTTGTGGTTATCTAAACTTGTTCCTCGCAGGCTCTTTGAGGTGGTTGAGACGCTGGGACGGGTCTATCTGGTCACGGAATGGATACGCGGTGGTGAATTGTACAACCACATCACCCAGGGTGGTCCGCTGCGTGAGATTCATGCGGCGCCGCTTCTAAAGCAGCTGCTGCTGGCCGTCAAGCATATGGTAAGTCAAAGGTTTTATCATTAAATATATAGTAATTGTATAATTAAATACAAAAAAATATTCAAGTCCCGAAATTGTTAACATCCAATTATGACAAAAGATATTCAATTGAATATACATATTTTAAAATATATCGTCACAAACTGAGATGTTAGAAAGTTTGGACCCTGAATAAGCTTTTGTCTTTAATTGGAGTAGATTGATTAATTAACTTTCCACTTACAGCACAATCTGGGCTATGTGCATCGCGACATTAAGGCGGAGAATGTGCTGTTGCTCTCCGAGGATCGCCTCAAGTTGGCGGACTTTGGTTTTAGCACACAGCTTATAAACGGTAGGTGCCTTCAATCCTCGTCAAGCTCTTCACTTTAACTACTTAACGTCTCTCTGAAACAGGTGCCAATCAGAAGCTTGATACATTTTGTGGCTCGCCGCCTTATGCGGCTCCAGAGTTGTTCTCCGATGACCATTACATTGGTGCTCCCGTGGATGTCTGGGCACTGGGCATCTTGCTTTATTTCATGGTCGTTGGGAACATGCCATTTCGTGCTCCCACCATACCCGGACTCAAGGCGGCCATACTCAAAGGGGACTACCTACTTCCTGGCCAGCTAAGCCTGCCCTGCACAAGACTAATCCGTAAGTTTGTGAACCGTTAATCAATGAGGAAATTCGCTCAATTTGATGTCTATTTTTGTTCCTAGAACGAATCTTAATCCATGTGCCCGCCCAGCGGCCCACAATTGATGACATGCTGAACAGTCAGTTTGTCACCTGCCCCAAGTTGAGCGCCGAGCTGATGCAGCAGGAGCTGAATCTGCACAGCAAACCCGCCAAGCGTTCCATATTCTGGGCTCGCAAATCCCATCGGCTGCGCAAGACGGCCTCGTTGAGGGAACGTTATACCGAGGTGGTCAAGAAGCCGGCCATCAGCATGAATACACGTCAACAGAACGAGATGTTTGTGCACAGCTTTCTGCATCCCATTGAGCTGACAAATCCGGACATACCGCCGGCAAATGCCAAGGAGCAGGAGGCGAATGGCGAGCCGACAAAACGTTCCGGACCGAGCAGGCGTCATTTTCTATTCTGCGGCACATTGAAGAAGAAGATAACGCCCATCGAAACGGAACCGGAAAAGAAGCTCTCCAACGGTGGTCATCCAGCCAAACTGAGTCCCTGGAGCGTCGAAGTCGCCGACGACTGTCCGCTGTTTAAGAACTACGACGCGGAGACGGGCAGCTGTGTCATGTTGCCCACCAACACCGACGATCTCAGCCAGCTGTGTGCCTTGGAGTTCGAGGCGAGGCAGATCCTGGCCGAGCTTGGCGTCAGCTCTCAAATGTTGATCACCGCATCGCCCAGCGGTCCCAGATCCGACATCATTGGCGCCTATCGCATTGTGGTCAACCGGCTGCAGAAGCAATCCTGGTTGGCCCGCAAGCACGTGGAGATGGCGCTGCATCTCGAGCCGAAGCAGGAGAAGCGCATCGAACGACAATGCTGCATATTGTAGGCCAACGAAATTTGTTAAATGTTTAAATAATTAATTATAGATAATTAATGATTAGTGTCAATTTTATAGACCCGACAAAGAGAGAGATAGAGAGAGAGAGAGGCGATGTTACTAGCGTAGGGCAGGGACTGCAAATAATGATTATTTGTTTTCTTTTGTAATCAAAAAATCATTCACTTATAATAAGTTTAAGACACCTAGAAAAATGCCAATATTCTTCTCTATTTATGTATTTTCACCATTATTAAAAATTTTTAAGTTTTATTGATTTGCTCACAAAATAATGATTATTTCATAAGTTTTATTTATTTGATGAAAAATAATGACTATTTGTTGAGAAGTAAAGTATAACTTAAAATTAATCATTATTTTGTGCGAAAAACTATAAAACTTGAAATAAATCATTATTTTAAAATGTTGTTTAATATCACTTATAATGATTACAGTCCCTGGCGTAGAGGCGTAAAGAGCTGAAGAGTTCCTTATTTCGTGTAGATTCTGAGTTTTGTAAACTGTTAATTAATTATACCTATTATAAAATATATTGTACAACAAGTTGATGGTTATGATACGAGCACAGATTAGACTGTTCCCTGACATACAGAGACCACCCGAAAAAAAATATTAAAATACAGTAGACGCTGAGAAATTCTCAGAACTCAAAGTTTTTGTCTGCTTCTTTTCCAGCTCGTTCTGTTAATGGGAAAAAATAAAGTATAATAATTAAATAATTTCGGAAATTTGAAGTATCTGAAATAACTATTTATGAGGCTCTACTGTACATAAATGATATGCCAAAATATAAAATTTAAAAAGAGAAACAGTCTAATTGTGCTCCAAGTTTGATTAAATCTAGTGAAATTTATACATGCATACATACATTTAGTCCAAGTATTATGTATTTAGTTGTTGGTCCATTTTATGAGCATATAAAAAAAAATATATACACAAACGAATTATATACGAATAACATACATACATACATATACTTACTACAACAAATTCAAATACATACATACAAAATAATATAAACCAAATGAAACAAGAGCATATTTCGGAATAATCTTAAACAAATTCCATATAAAAAATGGTGTTTTAATCAATTAATAAGGTAGTTTGTATTCATCAGCATTATAGAAAGCATAAACATTGCGTTTTGTGTAAGTGTATGTGTGATTTTGTGTGTGTTTATGCCAAATTGTCTCCCATGGAGTCAATATATCGTACAATAAAGCAGCATATGAAATATATATGTATATATACGTGTATCTACATAAATGTATATCGCTCATTTATTTGAAGTTTTTATATTAATTGAAAAGTATGAATTATATTGTGTAAAATTATTAGATTTCTTTTTAGTTGCAACAATCTTCAAATAAATGAGCGTTTTTTATATATCTATGTTAGTGTACGTGTGTGTGTGTGTGTTTGTTCAATCGTAAACAATTTAAAATTTAAGTCTAGTCTTCGCTTATTGTTTATTAGCCCTGCTGTAATGGCAGCATCCGCTTGGGATGCAGCTCAGCTGCTCCAGTTTCAGTTTCGCACAGGTTCCATGTATTTGATGCACAGCGCAGCCGCCGTGAGCGAGCTCTCTCTCAGATGGGGGCACTGGGTTTGCTGTCGACGTCGCTGCTGTTGCCTGCCAAAGTGGAGCACATTGATAACACAACAGTAATTGAGTGAAAACCATCTCACTCACCCAGTAGAGCAAATGGCTCAGAGTCGCTGCTGGCGGGCCAATCAATGTCGGGCATGGCGGGCCATTCGATGTCGTCAGCTGTGTCCCAGTCGACGGCCCGGGATTGACTAATCTCAAAGAGCGCGGGAGTGCACAGGCTGAGCACCTCTTGGCGCAGCTGTTGCAGCAGCTCATCGAAGCTGTCGCGTGTCTTGCAGAGGAAACAAACAGCCAGCGAGGGATCCATTGCACTAAAGCTCAACCTGGCTGCATATCTCTGATGATAGCTCTCGTCCAGTTCGCGCTCCGCTGACGTTTCCTTCTCACCCACGGCGCCCGCTCTTTGTGTTGTATGTGGATCCAAATACAAGACCTCATCGTCCACGTAGCCGAGAAAGTAGAGCGCCTGATTGGGACGACCGCCAATCATGCCACAGCTGCTGCTCAGCTCCAGGCAACGCTTCAATGCGGGTATATACATGGGATTGATGTCACTGATGCCCAAGCGCAGCGGCACAATGAGCAGCAATGGCTTCCACGTTTCACCAGGCTCCTGACAGCGGAGGACTGCAAATAAGTTGAAGATTAGTTGCACAGTGTGTCTTTATATATATATAAGATTAGTTACATATATCATCCAGCACCACAGTGCTGTCCATGGCCACGTGAACTGCGAGTGAGCTCCAGTCATCAAAGCGCACAAGGATTCTAGATGTGAATATAAATAAATGTACGGAAATGCATTACGTATTTTGAGGGGATTCCCCTGGCCACTCACTTGAGTATCTGGGCCACCGTATTTGGTCCGAGCCACTCGCCAACGGCTTTATTCTGCGACTCGCCCATTAGAGCGATCTGATGTATGGAGTAAAAGCTTTTGCGTGTATCCTCGAACCTGTTGACTATCTTCAGGTAGGTGGCATCCCGGCAGTCTCGCGTCCAGAACCAATCGCGACCCAAATGCAGTTCAATCAGCGCCTGGGCGAGCACCATTTGGCCGCAACGCAGCATGCAGCCCCAGCCCTTGTCGCTCGTCAGCTGCATCTCGCCCAGGGGCACAAAGTTGTGACGATATGTGCACCACAGACGCGATTCAATATCACGTCGTATGACATCCAGTTCTGCAAATATATTGAGGATATATAATCATGTAAGGCACACACTCTCTCTCTCTCTCTCACCTTGTATGGCATTGTAGCGTTTGCCAAGCAGCCAAACGTCTGTGTTGCGCTTTGGTATGTCCTCTGGCTCCCCGCTGCCCACGGCGCCGCCCACAGCGCCCGCCAAGATGCTGTCGGGTCCGAGGTATGCCTCGAATACACTATCCATTCTGCGTGTCAACTGCGCGTACAGGCTAACCAGCATCTACATTGACTCCTCGCCCCCCTCGCACTCGCACTCTTCACACTCTCCGCAATGCTGTCTGTGGTGACGCTTTTCAAATGACGTTGTGATTTTTTATTGTCGCTGACTTTGTCTTCGTCTTCGCCTTTGTTTTGACTATTGCTGCTCCCAGGGTTGCTGCTACGTCGCTTTTTTTTGCATTTGTTGCTGGCAGTGATTTTGTTGCTAATTAGCAACTATACTAATCGCAAAATAGTTTCGTTTTGTTCGTAAAATCTGTTTTTCTTTTTTTTTTGTAAACTGATTACAACGATAACAAAGTCTGCGCTGGCAGCGATGTCAGCTGCGCGGTCGCTGTGTGGCCGTATAGTGGAATGACATTATCAAACTGTTAATGCACAGCGGTTTGGCAAATATGTATTCCACATATTTATAAAATGTATCCCAATTAATTTACAAACAACACTTTTATTCACAGTAATTATTTCATTTATTTGGCTGCCGCCCACTACTCATGTTGCCTTTTATCATTAATTTTAAATAAAAAAAAACAAGTGTCATTCAGGTACAAGTGATGTAAGCGATAGTTCATTTATTGCCTCTAGTTATTATCGATTATTGCTAACGATATATATGGCTTACTAAGCAGCCAGTGTTGGCAAACGTTGTAACTGCTCAAGTTGGGCGCTTTAATTTAAGATTGTATAATTTACACTTTTAAACCACAGAATTTGTTGTTCAAATCGAGAAATTCATCTGCCTCGTTCTCACTCTTCGGCAACTGCTCTGCATTGGGATCGGCCGTTGTCTCATCGACGGCAGCTGCCGCTTTTCTTGCCGCCTGTCGCTGTTTCTTCAGACGCTTCTTCTCCACGACCTTGGCCGCTGCCTGCTCCGACTCCGACTGCTGCTTCCAGTGGGGCACAAAGGTCGCACACCAATCGTACAGATAGCAATAGAAGTCAAACATAAGCTGGGAGTCCGGCAGCAAAAAGTGCTCAACATGATAGCGAACATCGATGCGATTGCGCAATAAATCGTACAGATTATAGACGAAGGCGCCGCAGAAGAGTTGATTCATTCGAGGACTGCTCCTGGGCTGGTTGAGCAACGCGTTGAGGCCGTTCAGCTGGTAGACAACCGACTGGAACTCGGCAAACGAATGGATCACTGTTGTCGAGTACAAATCGTATTTCTTCTTGAAGATCTCCTGCATGTGAAAGTGCGGCAGCAGATTCGCCTGCACCAGATAGCAATCGGATTTGGGCACATGGTCCATGCGCTGCGGCACTGATAATGGCAGCAAAGTAGATTTAATGCCACGCCTTTCTCCCGCCGCCGCCTCCCTATCGCGCGACGCTCGCTCCGCCTTCAGGATCCTGCCGAAACGGCGTGTGAATTCCCTGACGTCCCGCTCGGCGGGAATCGTTACATCCACGGTGCGGAGCACGACGAGGCACACGAGGAGCGCATGCAGATGCAACAGATCACAGTGCTCCGATTTGTGCAGCCAGTACACAATGGCCAGAAAGTAGAGCTGCAGATCCTCCGGCAGCAGCTCCAACTGCTCAAAGAGCAGCGGAACATTCGCATGTGGCAGCTGCTCCTCAAAGACCACACGCAGATGCCTCGCATCCGGGGAGGAGGGCACGAACTCATAGGCAGGCGATCTCTCAATTGGCATGCGATGATAGCGCACATTTGTGACACGCAGAGCACGCGTCAGATATGTGTATTCAATGGGCAGGGGATTGCCCTCGTCATCCAGCTCCGGCTGTGTCTCCTCGCCGGCCACGTGATGCAACAGGGCGAAGCTATAGTTGAGTATGGGCAGTGCCAGTGCATTGGCGTCGTTGTGGGCAAAGTGTTCAATCTGTGGATTGTTGATGTACTTCCTCAGATGCATCAGGTCCACAAAGAAGCGCGGCAGATGTCCCGGATACAGTTTGTCCAGGAACCATTGGGGAAACAGCAGCGTCTTGTCCTCAATTTCGGTATCTGGAGGAGCAGCATCTTCGTCTTCTTCTCCATCGTCATCTTCGTTGCTGCTTTGCTGCTTGCCATCATCTTCCTGCTCTTGCTCCTCTTCCTCATCATCAGAGCTGCCCAAGGCGTTGACTTTATCATCATTATCTTTCTCCTCATCCTCTTCAGCCTCACTAACGGCCTCGATACTGGGAAAAGCTGCCTCGCAGTGCTTGTCAAAGAAGTCATACGAGTGGCAAAGTTCATTGGAGTAACCCGAAATGGCCGCCTGCACCTGAGCCACCAGGGAATCCCGTTGTGACTATAAGAAAGAATTTACTTTAGGTAAATGTCTATATACGATTAAATTCCCATGTTCACCTTCTTGAGTCTGGAGAGGACTTTGCTCAACGCTGACTCCGCCGTCTGTTCCCGCAACCATTGGAGGATCACGCGAATCCGTCGCTGTTGCTGCTTCAACTTGCGACTGCGTCCGGCTTTGCCCAAGCCAACGGCAAAGAAATTGCGAAAAGCGGAGCTACAAAGAAAAAGTATATGATGTGATCTAGATGAATCCCTTTCTTTGGTCACCAACAAACTCACCGTGCTATGTAATCGTTGCCCAGGAGAGCGGCGAACAGCGGCAGCTTCTCGGGACTCAGGGCGCCGCGTCCGCACAGATGCTCCACGCGGTAGATGCAGCAGTCCAGATACTTGTAGGTCTTGCCCGTCCTTGCCGGCGACTCCGCGGATGAAGTTTTGATGCCCGACACGATCTTATGGGACTTGGTGCGCTTCTCCACATGCTTGGCCTCGTGTTGCTTCAATTTACGCTGTGCTTGGGCAGCTCCCGCCTGTTTGCCCTGCTTGCGTTGCTTGGTGAGCACCTTGACGGTCAATGTGATGAGTGGAATATACTTGACATTGTGTATATAGAAGTCCGAGTCGTAGGACAACACGGGGCAGTTTAGTTTGCGGGCGAGGGCGGCGAGTTCGTCGTCCGCCTCGAAGACGCAGCGCATGAGGGGCACGGCGCAGTCCTTGACGGCGTCGATGAAGACCTCCTTGAGGTGCAGCGGGAAGAGGGTGACGGAGGCGCAGGGATTTATCTTCTTGATGACCGAAATCTTGCCGCGCAATCGCTTGCCAACGGTGCGCAATTTGCGCTCCTCGTAGCCGCCGTCCATGAGCACATAGGGACGGATATTGCACTCGGCGAGCACCTGGAAAAACTCAACGACGGCGCGATAAAAATCATCGTAATCTCCGCCAAAAGCGGAATAACTGCCGGTCACGTCCTTGTACAGATTACATGCCAAATTGTCGCCGTCGATGACCAGCGCTGTGTTGTGGAGCTCAAAGGGCTTCAGATAGATCTCGGCGCGTTGCGCTATGTAGCTGGTTAAGCCACGAACACCCATTTATTTGTTGAATGTCCCTGAAGTCTTTGTTTATTTTCGTTTAAAAGCGCGTGTTAAACACACATGTTGAGCAGTGTTGGCAAGCGCTTTACAGAAAGTGCTGCCCATCCGCGCAATTCTTCACCCATTGCTGTTAATGACTGCTGTTACTTTCTACAATTTGTGTACAAATCTACTATTCGCAGTTTTCCGGTACACAATCACAATTATTATTTGGTTGGCCACAATTTGTCAAAAAATCAAAACTCCCAATTACAAAAAACAATTGTTTAATTTTAGCGGTTAGTAAGTAGAGTTGCTTATCGTAGTTCAGTTGAAGGATTTAGTTCAGTAGTTCAATTTTTGGTGAACGAACTAATCGGTCATTTAGTTCAGTAGTTCAGTTGTTTAGCTCAATCGGTGTTTCGATTCCCATTATCGTTCGTTCGTTTATTCGAGATCCCTTATCGCTCGTTAATATTTAAAAATAGTGTTGAAAATAAAAGGCAACTTGTGATTTTAAAAATCAAAACAATAAAATTCACATTTGAATCCAATTAGTTGGAGTATTAATATTCTCCGAACATAACAGAAATAAAAATAAAAAAACAAAAAATAATTTGCTTCAAGCTAAATAGGAACATTTGTGCATTATTAGATTGCAACAAACTATTCAACTATAATGGGAGGACTCGACAGAGCTATTGAACGAGAATGGGACTCGAACGAACTATTGAACGAACGAACTAAACAACTGAACTACTAAACTATACAATCAGGGATTTAGTTCGTTCGTTCACTTTGGTGAATAGTTCAATCGAACTTAGTCCGAACGATGCGATACAACTCTACATACTTGGTTCAGACTGTCGCTGTCAAGCAAGTAAAACGCTTGTATTTCGTCCGTAACGTAACGTAACGCGAGTGGGTTTTTGTGGCACAGAGAAAAATCAGCAGCAATTAAAACCGAAATCAAATGCACCACCCAATCGAAATAAACGAATTAGCGAACTAAACAGAAATCAAAATCATAATTTATAACAGCGGCATGCAAGTGTAATCGCCGTGTAATCGAGTGCCTTTCTAAATGCGAGCGCGTGCATATATACGGGTTCCGTTCGTTCCGCAGCGTATCGTATTTTCCTCTTGCTTTTGCCACTTAACGTTTCGTGAGTGTTGTGTGTGTTGTTTTTGTGCTTGTTCAACGTAAAACAGCAACAGCAGCAGCGTCGTCGGCAGCGCTGGCACAGGTAGACAACGTCCAAGACACCATAAAACGGTTAAAAATTGAAATAAAGTCAAACATCAGACACAAAAATATAAAGCTAAATAGCGCAAAAGTATAGAATAAGAATTTTGACTGCGAGAGAAGCGCATCAACGCCACAAGACAAACAACAACAACAAGAGCAACAGCACTTATTTTTTTCATGTTAATTACTTTTGTGCGTCTTTGCTTTGCGGTCGCATTCATTTCATATACTAGTATTATTTTTTTTCTTGGATTTTCTTCAACACCATCAGCAACAGCCGCAGCCGCAGCCATCAACGGCAGCCGCCAGACAGACAAAACAGACAAATCCAGCAACAACAATAAATGCTCTCGCCTCCATGGGTGTGAGCGAGCGCGCAGATCATTTATACGTATCGTAATCGTATCGTGAATGAATATTCTGTCTATGTGTGTTTGCAGAGAGAAAGAGAGAGCGCGCGGTGCGTTGCGTACGTGTTTTCAGTGTGTGTTTGTGTGGGAGCCCGAGCATTTATAATAAATAAATTGTTGCTACTCATAAAAGCAAATAAATAAATATGCTGCAGAAAAGAAAAAACGGCAAAAGCGTAACAAAAGTGTGAAAAATCGTCTACAACTTCATTTCAACCGAAAAAAAGCAGATAAATTAAAATAATACAAAAAAACGAGTTAAATACACTCGTACGACTTAAGAGCAAAAGCAAAAAAAGCTCTCAAGCTACCCAAGTGCCTCTTTTCACTCTCCCTACGTCATATTCGCGAGTTTTTGAGAGTGTATGTTGTATGTGTTTATGGAATTTTGACAATTTCGTGTGTTGTCAGTCGAAAGTTTTTTCGATCAATTCGTCATCGCATTTTGGGAAGCTGCTTTTGGAATACGCGCTCACTCTGTGCAGAGAGGCTCTCAAAAAGGTGCGTATTTTATTTGAAACTCTTTCCATTGATTGTTATTCACATTACTATTCCTTATTGCCATGGGTCGGTCAATTAGTTCAAGTCGTCCAGTTGCAGTTGCAGTTCCAGTTCTTGGAATTGCAAGCAAGCAGGGGGGCAGCTTCCCGCTCACGTTTCCTGTCTTCCGCACATTTTCACACGTCCTTCGACAATTGCAATTTTTCGATGAGTTGCGTTTCCCACGCCCTCCTCACACACAACCACACACATGCATTCTTAGATACTGTCAGGTAGCAAAAGGAAAAAATCTCGCATTACCAAAATTGAACAAATTTCGTTGAATGCCGCCATAGGTGGGCGAGAAAAGCAACGAAAATTAAATGAAATTTTCTTTTAGGGCAGCGTGGAAAAATTAAACACGCACACATTAATATACTGTACATGTGAGTTACTGAAAATGCGCAAAATTAGCCACCCGCAGTTTCCAGCAAAATATGAAAAAGTATTGCTCAATTGAAAGTAACTAAATAGAATAGAAATAATAATGATGATTATCCAATGGGAATGCGACTGTAATTTGGCACAATTTAGAGATTGAAACGCCAGAGGGCGCTTCTGCTGCTGTGCATTAATCAAAGCGAAATTCAAACGCTGCTGGCAGCCAAATGGAGTTTTGGCATCATTATGCAATTTGTTGTTGTTGTTGTCCAGTCCTGCCATTTGGCAAGTGGAATATTGAGCACAAAAGTTCATGGGGTTCCAGCAGAACCAACCCCAATCCATCCCCCACCCCACTCCACTAATGCTCTTATGACTCGACTGGAACTAGAGTTTAAGTTTTACTGTTGCGACAGCTGCTCTTTGATTTTATGAATTTTCCTGCATACTATAAAAAAGAGCATAAAATGCACTCACATATACACACACACATGGACACATGAACCGTGACAGCTGCCGCTTGCTCACTCAGCAGAGATCTGTCTGGGAGAGTGTGCGTGTGTGTTTGTGTTTGTGTGTGCGTCTCAAATGACACTTGCCGACGCCACTGTCGCCTGCACATTTTTCTATAGAATTTCCTAGTAGGAAGTGCAGCAAAACCAACAACAACAACAGCGAGAGCAACAGCACTTGACAATTGTCTTTGCCATTGCACTGTTGTCTCACTCTCACACCTGCCGCCCTGGGCAAGAGAGCAGGCGACGCTTAAGACGAGAGTACAACTCTGCGTGTGTGTGTGTGTGTATTTGTGTAGGTGTTGATTTCTTCCTTGTGGTTCTTGTATGTCTTTTCAGTCTGCGTCTTGCTCTGCTTCTTCATTCGTCAGTACTCCAGTTAGTTTATCGCAATTATTCAATTGTCTTTG
The DNA here is from genome assembly GCA_037043435.1 of Drosophila suboccidentalis. NCBI lineage: Eukaryota > Metazoa > Arthropoda > Insecta > Diptera > Drosophilidae > Drosophila > Drosophila suboccidentalis. The sequence goes on along the minus strand of JBAMBK010002153.1, from coordinate 21,988 downwards.
ATTAGATGTGCAAATTTGTCTAATATTCTTGCTTTCTGATTGCGCGGAAGTTACCGTTTAAAGCTGCAACTAATTGTCGGCCATTTGTAATTTGTCACTGATCTCTCTCTCCCTCTCTTTCACTTTGTTTTAACCTCTCTACCGTTCACTTTCTCAATTGCTCGCTCATCCGCTGTCAGTCAGTAGCGTGAGCTTTGAGTCATTATGTGTCTTGTATTTACCGTTATTGCAACACCAAGCAACCAAGTAACCCACCCCCTTCCACCCACGTCTTGACCTACAAGTTGTCTTAATTATGTTACCGACGCGCGCATTTCCTGCCCATTTTTCTTTTATTATTTCTTATTTACTGTTTATTACTGTTTAGATTTTAAGTATTGGGCAAGGCACACATTAGCTAATAAAGAAAACCAAAAAAAAAGCTCGCGAACAAATTTGAATTTCCCATCGAAAACTTTTTGAAAATGCAGCTCGCAGCTGGCCAGCGAAACAACAACAAATAAAGTAATTATTTCCTTTCACAAGCTCCACAAAATGAACTAAAAGCAAAGAACAAAAATAACACCACACCACCAAAAAAAAAAAGAAAAAGAATGAAAGAATAAACGCAGCGCACGTCAGTAGTGTAGTAGCAGCAGCGCAGCAGCGACGCGACGACGACGTCGACTCTACTGCTTCATGTTGTTGTTTTTGTTGTTGTCTTTTGCGGGCGTAAGCACGTGCATAGAAGTGATAGAAAACAAAGTGAGAGAACTATTAATAAACAATAAAAGAAACGAAATTTGCATTGATCTTGCATCTCTGTCGCTCTGATCTGAATCAAACCGGAACCCAATTGGATTTGTGAATGAAAACGGCGACCTTGCTGTTTACGTCGAGCTTACGCTAAGACAATTTTGCATTGATCAATGATCAATTGAAAGCCAAGCCGGATTCCAATTTGATTGATGAGGAAGAGTATAAAAGAGAGAGAGAGAGAGAGACAGAGACGCAACAGACTCACTTACGTTGAGCTTACGTTACGTGTAATGTATATATGTATCTGGTTATTCTCTCCATCACTCTCCCTCTCCCATTCGCTTTGATTGTGTGGGTGCGCCTTTGCCATAAACTTGAGTTGTAATTTCGCAAATGTTTGTCGCTAATAAATCATGCGTCTGTTGTTAGCCGATTGTAAATTGTTCGCTCAGTGCGCCAAATAGTTTCTTGTTGTTTTTGTTTTTCTGCTTTGGCCTCCTCCTGTGTTTAGCTTACGTCATTTGCATGGCGTAGTCATATTCCATACAAACTTGGCCATGTTTTATGTTTTACAGTTGTCAATCGGCTGCTGTTGCTCTTATTATTATTTATTACAGTCGAACTTCCCTAACTCGAACTTCCCTAACTCGAAGTTTCTCTAACTCGAACAAAATCGAGTGGCAATAGCGTTTACTGAGCAAATTTCATACAAATCTGCTTCCCTAACTCGAACTTCCCTAACTCGAAAATCTCCTTAACTCGAACAAAAATATTGGCCCGTACTTCTGTAAGTCGAATTTTTCGGGAAAATCCCCATTAAAGTTTGAATTTTTTTTCGTTTCTATTTTGCGTTTTTGTTACCGGCTCGTTTTGATACGTAATATTGATGTACATTAACATATGGAGATGGTATATGATAGAATATTGCATCAACAGTTACGTAGGCTTGTGAGATTGCTATAGGAAAGATGTTTGTAATGTACTCCTTTGTCAGCGCATCAGTTTACAAATATGTTTTAAAGAAATATTCAAACTTATTAGTTAAGGATTTTGAAAGTAGACCAAATATATTGAAGTTGATGAGAAATATGGTATCTCAGCAAAAACAGTTTTCAATATATTAAAAAATGGAAAATTAATTATGATGACATTTGAACCGAGAACTTCTTCCGGATACAGCAAAAGAACGAAGAAACCAATTTTTGAGAATATTAACAGGTCTTGAACAAACTGGAATCCTTTTTTGTTGAAAATAACAAGAAAAATTTGAATTTTGAAATGTATTTATGATTGAATGCATTTGTAGTTTCTTTAAAAAAAATAAAAAAAAAAAATTCCCTAACTCGAAGTCTCCCTAACTCGAACTTTTTTCTTGGATAATGGTGATTCGAGTTAGGGAAGTTCGACTGTATTTTTATTTTTTTTATTTTTAGTCTAAACATTGTGCTGGCGTCGACGCAAAATTATTGAAAGTAGGTAAAGCACAACATTTGAGTCATCAGTTTTCTCTAGACATAAATATTCACAAATAAGCACATGAGATTTCAGTGCAAGATCATAATTATTATATACTTCTTAACTACAGTGCATACTCGCAATGACGAACGTATCTGACATTTGGACACATTTATACAGTATGCAATATTTTCCATTTCCATTGTTTACATTTAATCATCGAGAGAGTAATGAAAACTTCAGCTACTTTTATAGAAAACATTTGCCGTGTGCATAATTTCTGAGAATTTCATGTTATTTATAGAGTCTAGACAATTTTCATAATTCAATAAATTGATATTAATTGGCTCGTTAATTGGAAATTATGTAGACATTTGTTTTGATTTGCAATAACTCAATAAGCACTCATGAATGGATCGATGAATGAGGCTATTCTATAAACAATTTAAGTACATACACCTAGGATAGATGTGTACTTTGTTATATACGGAAGAAATATGTTCTTTCTTCGATCTCATGGTCTGTGTGACGTCACAATGTGTGCTTGAGTTTTATTTTAATAAAGTTTCGATTATGAGGAAGATTACTTAAGGTTGGAGTTAATGAACTGTTCTTAAATTGATATTTACTCTTAGTGCTTATCCCTAATTAATAGATCCCGCAGCTCAAAGTGAAATATTAAGTATAGTTGTCGTTTATACATAATTTATAGACTCGTCAGTTCTGAGAATTAATGGCCTTGTCCATAATCTTATCAGGGTCTCTTGCTGTTGTACTGTCAGTGTTGTTGTCTAACAAGTTGGGTCAACAATTCAATTCAATAGATGGAGAGTGTAGAAATACCTTAGATAGGGACTGACTGATTGTTGGGCTTAACAGGCGTCGCCCCAAATTCCCACAGTTCATAAAATGCTCTAAGTGAATCATTAAACAAATTACAAATTAGTATGCCAGTTATAAATAGCTTAAAAAATAAAATGAATTAAAGAAACGAAACGAAAATGAAATAAGAAATAGAGGAAAGCCGGCACATACAAAATAGGTAAACATGTTGAATATGTCCATCAATGTTGTGTAAATATTGGCGCAGTATGTTATGACTGAGTCAGTTCACCACCCACAGTCTTCCGTTGGGGACTGCGGACTGGAGGCGTTCTTCTTAGAGACCCGAGTCTGAATTGGAATCGTTATGACGGTATACCTTTTCAATTGAGTGATAAGTCATGAATATTACAGTTTACGGCTAACTCAATGCGCACTTGTTTGGATACGCTTTTAGTCAAAAATGATGCATTTTTGTTATTGTTGAAAATTTCAAATAAAACCCCAGGACATGAAAGATCTTATGAGTGTAAATAAGCCCAAGTAAAATTGCAAAAATAGGTATTAAAACTTGATATACATATATTGGAGATTATAGAGTGATAGAGAGTATTTTTGTTTATAACTTGTTATCTTTGAGATATTCCTACTTTTGAATGTAATCACATTTCATACTGTTGTTTTATTTTCTCTCAATCAGATACAAAAAGATATCATTTTATTGATACAAACTTTGTGAACTGCCCTCGTACATGCACTGTATTATAAACAATGTCTGACGACCGATCTTGCCCCACAAATTCTGGCAATTTGCCGCTTATATAAACACATTTTTAACGTTCTCTTCTTCATCTTCGTTCGGATGTTCGGCTTCCAATTTTGTAGAATGCACAAATTGCAGTTGATTCTATTATGATAGATGTGATTGTTTGAATACACTCATATATATACATAAACAGAGATATGTATGTATTTTCAGTAGTGCAACGCCATTTCCCAAACATTTGTATCTAGTTCGCTTTGGTTTATCTGTGGTTTGGCTGTTGTAAACCAGTTTCCCCCCAGTTCCCTTAGCCCCTAGCCTTTTTTTTGAAAAAATTGCGCTGTCCAAAAAACCACAAAAAGTGAGAAACCACAATAAGAATTCCCATAATTATAACAATGCCACACGGTTCCAAATCCAAAACCCAAAACCAAAAACGAAATGATATCCAAGCGTCACATTCGTCGGCAAGAAGAAGATAAAGAAACTAAAGAAGAAGAAGACGAAGCAGAAGAAGAAGCAAGAGAAAGAATCAAAGTTGCCTTTGAAATTTAAACTTTTTGTGGTTACAAGTTTTTTTTCGTTCTGTTTTCTAGACCACAAAACTTCTCAACCGAGAGACAACAAGTCAAAGCCAAAGAAGTTTTTGTTTGTAGGCTGCCAAAACGAAAACAAAAACAGAAACAGAACCAAAACAACAACAACAACATGTAAAGGTGTGTGTGTGTGTGTGTGTGTGTGTCATGTAAAAGGCAACATCGGAAGAAGCAGTCAAAAAAGACAGCGCAAAACTTTTCTCAGCTCTTTTTTTTATTTTCTTCATCTTAGTGTTGGCAACAACAAAACTTTAACAACTTCCCAAGATGGATAAGAAATGTTGGTTGGCTAAGAGGGGGAGGGCGGGGCAAATCAAGTTTGTAGAGATAAAATAAAACACTCAAATCATATAATACGACAATGACAATGACAAAGCACAAAGTGACATTTAAATCGAGCTGAAATTAAAGCAGAAGATGAAGAAAAATAGTTTGAGGAGGGAAAATAGTTAAGAGCAGTTAAGAGAATATAGTCGAGAGTGCTTGAGAATGTGCCGTTAGTACAGTTGAATCAATTAAAACGTGAGCCGCCATTTTGTCAGCTGCTTTTCAATTAGAAATATTGTCGGGGAAGTGTACTTGATAGAGGGTAGGAGGGGGGGGGGAGATTTGTGGCACGTTGCGCTCCAGAAAAGGCGGCCCATAAAATGTGTCATGGCTGGCAGTTGAACTAAATTACCGCAGCTCAATCATTTGTCTAGCACCTGAGGATGAGGATGATAGAAAAAAACCGAATAGATAATGATGACGATGACGATGTGTCTGTGGCGTAATTTGTTGGCTTCCTGCAACAAGCGGCTGCACATGCGCCGCTTGGCTACACAGGGCAACAACGCAACATTCGCTCTGTTTGCAACAGGAGGAGCTGTGGCACCAGTTGGTTACAGTTTCGGGTTCAATGCGCCCAACGACAGCAACAACAAGAACAACATTTTGGTGTGTGTGGCATGCCACAACAATTGATAAACAAAATCATCATCAACGAACGCCGCAGGGCAACTAAATTATTTCGGCAAATTAAGGTGCCGCCCGGTGGCAGACACGACCTGGTTGAACCAACCACTGCATATAGTGTATATATATCTATATATACATAAATATAAACCTTATACTAACCACTAATTACGCCCACGCCACAACTTGACCCAAGCTAAAGGGAACGCACGTGCCACGGATTTGCTCATCATGTTGGATGAGAAGGGTTAAATCCAACAAAATGGTTGCAAAAACTAACAAATCAATCAGAGAAATGATCGATTTTTAGTTACTCTTTTTGGGAAAGGTATCAATGTAAAAAATCTATCCGTAAAACTAAGAAATTTAACTCCGAACTTTCAAATAATCTTAAAATACCTTGCGTACTACAAACATTTTCCATATTTTCTTCATTACTCAAATTATAAAATTGGTTGGATATTCTATAGGCAAAAAATGCCCTTGTCTAATATTGAAAAATAAGTTTGTATGTAAAAAACAGTTAGGTCACAAATTATCTTAGAGTAGCCTTTAAATGAAAATATTTAATATAAAATTGAATTTTTTGCTCTGAAAGACTAGATTTATTCCTGCAAAAAAATTCGTTCCTTAATTTTTGAATATTTTTGTATTTCGTTCAAATAGATTCTACTTTATTAAGCTTGAATTTCTTTTAATAAGTGTGATTAGTTCCTTTGTTTTTAAATTTATCTCGGATACTTTTTTTATCCTTTAAAGTCAAAATATTATAGACAGTTGCCTCTAGTCAGGCATTCCCATTTTGCAGGGTATCCCACAGTTTGAGCCATTCGGGGCGCTCTGTTGTAATCCGTTCGTAAAACCGTTTTACTTTTTCTCAGACTTTAATGCGAATTTCGCAGTCATGATTGTTGTTGTTGTTTCCATAATTGTTGTTGCTTTTGTTGTCTTAATGTTTCGCACACGTCAACGTTCAACATTAAATAAAGAAGAGGAAAAAAATGACGACAAAAAGGTCACACACCTTCTTGGCTTTAGTTTTCGTGTGTTCCATTGCCAAAGCGTTCCAACCCTCACACTGATTTGCACATTAACTAACCCCATAAAAAGCGCATGTTGTGGATGAGTCCGAACAGACCATAAACCAGGAGGTGAGCACAACTCCAGGAGGATCACGAGGGCAGAACGGATGAAAGGTGCAGGTGCGCCATGTGCATTGTCATCGTTTAACCCTCTGCTTCAATTTCAATTTTGTAAATTGAGTTTATATTTCGATTTATTGACAGGGACTCCCAACGACACGGACGAGGAACGACTTCTCTGACTGCCTTCTGACATTTATTGCCATTTGTTTTGTTGCAAGCTTGCGTTTCTTGGCGCTTTAACGAATTATGCGAGACCGACCAGCTTACATTCAAAATGGCGTTCAAGAGTACAGTTATGGAGCGTGGGGTTGAATACTTCACCGGGGGATGAGCCAAAAGTACCTGTAATACGACAGTGCTTTAGGGTAGATTTGTTGAATCTTTTAAAACTGAAATCAAGTTTCTATTCTTTTCATATAATTTTTTGAAATTAAATTCTTGAGTTCGTGGGAAACACAATTTCAAGAAGTTATTAAATAATAATCGTTGAGATTCATATCAAAACTAGAGCAGCTGTAAGCGCCGTTGCCAAACTTCCCATTTGATCTTTTCAAGGCGATTTTACTGTGGAATTCCCAGCAATTTCTAACAAAAAAATCCTTGGTCAAGGCGCAATTTGAGCAATCCCGGCTTAAAATCTAAGAAAAATTGGGAAACTAAATGAAAAACGAAATGTCATTGTGAAATGTGACAACAGTGCTTGTGCCACGTGAACGTGTAGCAAACAAAAACATATGCAAGAAAAACACATCCTCATCCTGATGAAAAATTTCCACTTGAATTTCCTCCCTGGATCCCTGACTCATACTCATACTCATTCATGCATAAAGCAACAATCGTCTTCCGTTTGTTCAGAAAAACAGCGACATGTGTTTGAGTACAAGTCGGAGTCTGAGTTTCCACTCCTCATCTGCTTCATCTTCGTCTTTAGCATAATCTCAATTTTCATTTTTCACCTGCCTAAATGGACAGCCCGCCCGCCCGCATGCACTTAGCCCTCAAACTGTTGCCTGCTGCTGCCGTTGTTGTTGCTGTTGCTGTTGCTGCTTATCAACGGCAAAACGGGCAACTAAATACCTATATAGAGGGAAACATGCTTACGCTCTTGAAAAGCAACAATTTGTCTATTATCTGGCCAGGCCAATTTCGTATCTCCATCTCGTTCTGTTTCTCTTTGTGCCTGATGCTGCCTTTTTGATAAATGTGCCGTCGTCGGTAAATCTGCTGAATCCTGATTAAGTGAACTATTATGCTTGCTCATTGCTTTGCCTTATGGTTCTATCCCGCACTCTTTTACTCTTCCATTCGTCATGCATGTGTAGACGCACAAGAAGCAGCCGACATCGACGCTGACGCTAACGCCGCAGTCAAACAGCACAGCCATCAAATATTGTTTATGTTTTCAACAAATAGAACTCGCTAGCACACACGCACTTGCAAAGAGATAGAGAGAGACAGAGAAAGAGAGGGAGCGCGTGTGTGTGTGTGTGTGCGTGTGCGTGAGAGAGCGGTGGACACGCACATTGCACTCTTTCTAATCAGCCGAGCGAACGAACGCTTGTTGCATTTGTACCTGCTTGACCTGTGCAGTTGTTGTTCTCTCCTCTCTCCACTCTCCACTCTCCTTCTGTGTATCTGTTGCATTTCGCTGCTGCTGCTGCGGCTGCTGCTGCTCTTGATCCATTTCCATTTCTATTCATTTTGTGCGTGTTGCTCATTACGCGTCTCTCTTGACTCGTTTGGCATTCTTTCTTTCACATGCTGTGGTCGCTGCTTCTGTCGCTGCCTCGGCCTCTGTCGATGCTGCTGCTGCCGCTGCTGTGTGACCAGCTTCATTGAGCTTTGCTTGACTGCAGTCACGTCAATGGTACGTGATTTATGCTGTTGTTGTTGGTGTTGTTGTTTTTGCTCTTGCTGCTGCTTCTGTTATGCTGGGTGGTAAAATTAATATAACGTTCTTTTTCCATGGAAGTCATTTCAACAATGTTGCCAGTGGAATATTACAATTTAATTGCTGAGCATGCCAAGAGCAAGTTGCGTAATTGCTGATCGAATATAACATGTTTCCACTGTAATACATTAGATACGAAAATACAGCAGTTATTAATAAAATTAAGCAGATCACCGGAAGAGCTCAAATTCGTAACTTTATGCCATTTGCAACATTTTATTTTAGAGTTGCAAACATGCAAAATTATTACTTTTAATTGCTTAAATAATTGAATGGTAATGCGAATTGTGAAACAGTTACAATTTATTTACGAATACATTAATTTAATGACTGTTTATTGCTTACACTAATTGCAGTAATTATTTCATGCCGCTAAAACTACTTGTTTGTAAAGAAATCCCATTAGCGAAACAAACTTCTTGCAAAATGCGTCAGAATGCAGAAGCAAAAACTTTATGACGCAATTTGCAAATTGACTGGCCACATTTTTTTATTGACTTGAGCCCACCCACAATTATGTGCCATTGGCCATAAATTTTGCACCCATCTGCGCCATTTTGTTATGGAATATGCGGCAAATTTTTGGAGGCACTGTAGAATTGGCATGCAAACACGTCAACTTCTCATTAAGATAAGCAGCGAACCTGCCCGATTTGATTTAGTAGTAGACCTGGAGCAGAACTTGGATAGAGGTTCCAGCTGTGCTGAAAAATAGCAAATCAAATAAAATGACACGGGAATTGTCGCATGCTAAGTGCAACCTGGCAACTAGGAAAAGAATGAGGGAATTTTCAGTTGAGGTCTGCCAGACTGGCAATGTCTTAAAGTTCCTGTTTCGCGGTTTTTCATTCCCTATTATAATTTTATTTTTTTGGGCACACGCCAGCTGTCGAGTCGGCGGTGTATATATACTTTACTGCCTAGTCTATATACCGCCCTATTCTATTTCTTCCTTTTCTTTTTCCTTCATATATTTTTTTTTTTGGTAATAAATTGCCAACATGCAAAGGCAATAAAATAGCAGCGCAGCCGTAGACACATTTGCAATTTGCCCAGTTGCAAGTGACTGAGTGACTGAGGGGGTTACCCTAGATTCAGTCATGGTGGCAATTCTGGCAACTCGCCAGTTACTCGTGCTAATTTTACTAAAATAACTGTGTTTCTTCTGTGTGTTGCACTCTTGTGTTGCAACTCCTACAAAAGCGAGGCGTCGCCTTCGGCACAAACAATTAAACGACGCGTCGCCGTCAACGACGACGCTCTGATAAACAAGGCAGATAAGCCGAAAGAAGGAGAAGAATAAGAAGACGACGACACTGCTGCTGTTGTAGTCACCTCCTAAACGACCACACAGAGGTGAGGTACCCACCACTTTCAACTCTCCCCTCTCCCTACTCCCCTGTTAACTGTTGCCACTGCAGACAGCATATGCTACACATTTCACTTGTACTTATTTCTCTTCTTTTTTTTTTGGCTTTACTTTTTTTCGTTTATATTTTATTCTTTATTCGTTTATTTTTTTAGTTGCCAATAAATTTCCGAAATGCCTTCTTAACTTACCGTCGGCTGCAATTTTTTCATTAGCACATTCGCTCGGGTCGTTGGGTTTCGTAGGGGGAAACGAGCTGAGGGTCAAGTACGAGTACGAGTACAACAAATGTGTCTACTAAATAATTGCCACAATCGGTAAATTTAAACAGCTTTTTAGTGGTGAATGGTCAGCAGCGAGGTGAGTTCAATAAGTCGTTAAAAGTAAATAAAGATGTGTTTAGTTATCTTAAATATCTTTATAAAACATTAATTATGTGAACTATTAAGATGTGGAACTCATAAAGATCTGTTTTTATCCATATCAAATGAGTTTCATATGAAGATCTTTATATCTCTAATAGGAATCAATAGATTTTTATTTATTACTTGTTTACTTTAGAAGGTTAGTTGAATTTCAATCTTATATATTACTACTGTCCACTCAACATAATTCTTATTAATAAACCTTATAGGCAGCCCTCGCATTTGGCAACACAGACCATGGCACAACCAACAATCAACATACAACATCATCCAATGGGCCCCGTTTTACAAGCAAGTGAAGAAAACGTAGCAGCAAAATTCCAAACAACGTTTCATACCCAATGGTTGTTGCACAGTTGTTGTTGTTGTTGTTGTCGTTGTTGTTGTCGTTGGTTGTAGGTTTTTCAGAATTGCATTTTTATTGTCTGCCACTTTGTTGTTACCACTGTGTGTCGAGTTGTTGCTGTTGTTGTTGTTGTTGTATAAATAAACCATATGGTTAAAAGCGTAGCATATTCTACTACCAGACTTTTTCTTTTACTTCTTCTCCTCGATGTTGTTGTTGTTGTTGTTGTTCTTTCAGCCTGTCATCGTCTTCTTCGTGGTTGTTGCTTTTCTTCTTCTTGCACTTGGCAGTTGTTGTTTGGGATGTAGCTATGAAGTTTCTGCTTTCTGCTTCAGTGCGTTTGTAAATGTTTATCAAAATGTCTTGTGCCGTTCTCTAACTTTTACCTGTCTCACTCGCACACTCTTTTTTCCCTCTCCCCCTCCACTGGTTGTTGCTGTTTTTTGTTACAGTTGAAACGTTGGTCGTCGCACGATCATTAACCGCAAAACATTGTCGTGGTATGTTGGCTAGTTCTATCCACAACTCGACAACATGTTGGTCGCTCTCCCTGCTTGATTCCTTACCTTATTCCCCTTACTCCCCTTTCCAACCTATTACCCACCTTTCCCTGTCTGCCACCCTGTTGACTGTTTGTTTGCTTGGTTAGCGAATTCTTGGAAGTCAGGGCGCAAAATATGTCGCACTATAGTCCAGAAATTGCTATCGTTTCTTCTATGTAGCTTAAAAAAAGGCAAAACATTGCAATCGATAATGTAGAAACTGTAGAAACTAGAAATATTTACTGAATTTTAATATAGAAATCTTCCAATCTATTTAAAAGTCTTACTTCAAATCTTTTCTATTATTTACTTTTTATCTGAGTACCCTTACCTTCTTGAGTGTTATTTATTTTTACTGCTACACTGAATACCCCCACTGTATGTCTATTCTGTGGTCACATCCTTAGCTGTTGTTTATCGCTTTCAATTGCTTTAATAAATCATCATCTTATAGCGCTTCTGCTGTTTTTTGTTTGAGGTGGCGCCATTGTCACCAAATCTCTTTCGCATGTCGCACAATTTTCACCAGACATTCAGCAGACAATAAAAGCAAAAAAGGGAGAATAACAAAATAAAAAAACTTCAATGAAAGCGACGCCACAGACAACACACACACTCAAACACACACACACACACACAGCGAGAATCTCTCGAGTTTTAATCGATCGATTTTATGCGCTGTGCGACATGACTGTAAATCACACGCCGCATTTTGTGCCGCTCTTTTCTTGTATCTTCTATGTGGTATCCATGAGATACACAGATACTTTTTTCTACAACTTCAACATGGATTTTATTGTGTGTGATCTCTCTTAAACAAATCGAATGCCAGCAAACTAATTACTAAATTAAAAGTCCATTAAGGCTGCTTTTTTCAATCAAAATCGAATAAAAATTACAATCGAAAATTTAAACCGTGAAAATGCAACTTGCGCCACACACAATTAATGCATTTTCATCACAGCAATTCCAAAAAAAAAAAAATAAAAAACCAAATTAAAATAATGTAAACAATTGCTTTGTTTTTATTTTTGGAGATGTTGGTGGTTTACCCATTAATGATTTGAATTTTTAAAAAGGGAAAGTGCAATAGTCTCTTGATCTCTATGAGGTTATAAAATAAATAATTAATTCAATTGGATTATTTATTACCATGGGATTACTACCATTAATATTGCTGCCCGCTTTTGTGCGCTATTTTAAGCAATAAAAAGGAAATATATAATAAATACATATTTGTATTCAGCTATATTACTTTGCTTTAAAATGGCAGTTAAATAAGATTTAAACTTTATCTCAATATTTAGTGTAAGCTAATTTTTACTTGGAAAATTTAATTTAAATTGTCTTGTCAACTGTTTCGAATTTTCAATATAAATTATATTTGAATTGTACTAGAAATCGCTTGAGATATATTTATCAAATCTGAAACAATTACAGCGACATGCATTTTTAATGGCTTAATAGCAGACGCGCATATCGAAGTTTATTGATGTGTTAGTGGTGGCAAGAGAGAGAAAGAGAGAGAAACACATAGAGCGAGAGAGAGAGAGAGAGAGAGAGGTGGATAACAACCTGCATGAATTGCTTATAAGATGGTATGCTGGTCTGGCTAAATATATTGTATTTTCATTCAGAGTCAGCGCATTCCGAGAACCATATCGTTTAAAGAGAGGAAGAGACAGAGAGGAGAGAGAAAGAGAAAGAGAGGAGGCGGAGTAGAGTATCATTAAAAGCTGCTGCAGCAGTCGCAACATTGCATTTAAACACAGTCTGCAAAAGGCTTTGTGGATATGTTTCAATAAATTCCAAGCAAGCAAATCAAAACATTTATAAAACATGGATTCGTTTAGGGTCTGACTTTGGGTAGAGATCAGGGAACTGGACTCTGGACTCTGAGTCGGAGTCGGAGTCTGGCTCTTGGCCAAAAGTCCAGCACACGCGTAATGGTCAAAAGTATGCGCAAATGGCTGGCGGGCTGAAAATGATGACGACGGTCAGCCTTGCCCTTAGCAAGCCCTTGCAATCGAAAGGAGCCAACAGCCAAGAGCCAAGAGCAGAAGACGTTATGGTTCATAAAGCAAAAACGAAAAGCATTCAACAACAGCAACAACTACAACTACAACAATGAATAACAGCAGAACAACAAAGAACTGAAAAAAAGAAGTAGAAGAGAGAAGAAAAAAACGAGATCAGGCAGCAGCAGCAGCAGCAACAGCCGCCCAAACATTGGAAAAACATCTGCTGCCAGTTGATGAACTCGATTCGTTTTCTCGTTTTCACCACGCGCCTTGTCTCGCTCGCACTCAGCACGTTTTGTTGTCTGTTGCGCAGGCGCAGCAAGTACCGAGTATCGAGTACTGAGTACTGAGTACCGACTGCGAGTGCGAGTAGCGAGTAACAACAACTGGCAGCACTTCAGCAACTGCCTCCTCCTCCTCCACCTCCACTTTCAACTCCTGCAACTTTTTGCCTCCTCCAACAACTGCTCGTCCGCCCCTCGCTCCAACTTGTGCCCCTTGTGTGTGCGTCAATGTTTTCCATTTATAATTCTCATGCCTCGCTGCAATGCCTCTTGCTCAGTCACTGCCTCTGTCCCCGTCTCGATCTCCTTCTACCTCTGTCTTCTCTCTCTCTCTCTCTTCTTTCCTCTCTCTGGCCTGGCTCTGTGTCTTTTTTAATTTGGTTCACAAAATACCGCGCGTTGTTGTTGAAATTCTTTAGCAATCGCCTCGCTTCGTCTCAGTTCTCAGTTCTCCGCCCGCTCTCGCTTCCTCTCCCACTTCCTCGCTCTCTCTATCTCTCTCGCTCTCGCTCTTCAGTACTTAAAGTCTTGAGCTGCTGCTGCTGCTGCTGTTCCTTCCACCGTCTGGCGGCGGCAGTCGCTCGATTTTTGACAGGTGGTGCAGTTTGTATTCAATTTCTTTTGAGCCATCGCCGGCGACTTTTGCTCTTGGGCTCTTGTTGAGTTCTGTTTATTTTTTTTTTTTTTGGGTTCTTCTCTTCTTCTTCTGCTGAGTTTCTTCTTGTGTTTTTTTCTTTTTGGTTTCTCGTTTTTGGAATGTATTTTTGCCTATTCATAAAACAGCAAATGAGTTCAGACAGCCAGACAGCAAACAAAAGATTACCAAAGACCAAAGGCTCACACACACACCCACACACACACATACACATACTCACGCACATACGCACACACTCTCACACACATATGTTGTGTTCTCGAAGGATGCTGAATTTACTGTCAAGCTTGGAGATCTCAGAGCTCAGTTCTGAATTCAGTTCAATGCACTTTAAGAAATTAGTTTTCATACCCTGTATCATTAGAGGGAAGTGGGATGGGATGATGGGCTTAAATTAATTACGTGAATGATTGAGGGCATATTAGATATATTGTGAGATGAAAAATCGATGAAATATCCTTCTTATCCCAACAAATTGAAAATTCGTAACATGAAAATAATATTAATTTTTTCTTTTTTATTATTGAATGTAAATAACAGGAACTCTTGAAACTACAGAAATTATGTGTTACTTATAGAAAACTCCTTACTGATTATTGCTGGGTATCTTTGAGTTGACTTACTTGTTTTTTTTACGGTTTTTTTTAACGTATTAAATAAAAATAATGAATACTCAATGCTGGAAAATTACTTTTTTCATTATTACAGGTTAAAATTATAATAGATAAAATAAATACTTACTGGAGCTGTCAGATAAATCTGCTCTGATTATTACAGGGTATTTTTAGGTCGACTTGTGAGCATTTGTAATGCCATTTGTATATTGTACGAACGTGAAACTAATTGGATTTCTCTACTCTTCTTTTTCCTTTCGTTTGCAGTTGTGGTTGCCAGGATGCAGAAGACGCGGCATTAGCAACAGGAGCAGCAGCAGCAGCAGCAGCCGCCGCCACAGGAGGAGCAACAGCGTCAGGGAGGGTGCAGGAGTTGAGTCTCAGTGTTGTTAGAGAGGAGCCGGGAGGGGCAAGAGGATCATTGGATAGCAACCATGTCACAGCAAGTGTATTCGGCGCATCCAGCGCTGGCCGCTGAGCAGCTGGCAGCGCCGAGCAGCTCCAACAACAGCAACAGCAGGCGGAAGGCCACGCCCAAAAAGTACACACTGAGCAGAAGCTGTGCGGGGCATGCAGCATCGGCAGCAGCAGCAGCAGCAGCAGCTTCAACAGCAGCAACTACAAAAACAGCAACTACAACAGCTGCCGCAGTAACGAGCACAAGCACAACGGGATTAGGAGCGCCAATGGATGCGGCAGCGGGATTGGGAATGGGAGCGGGGTCATGTGGCGAGTCGAGCACACGGAAAACGCAACCGGCGCGAACCAATTTGGCGGCCGTGGATGATGATGATGACATCGAGTGCGAGGATGTGGACGATGTCAACTTTGGCAAGCAAATTGTGAGGCAACAACAAACCAAAGACACTGGCTACGATGAGACAGATCATGTGCAGCTGCGTCACAAGCGTCGCCAAATGCCACATCAGCAGCTGGACAGAGGCGGAGGCGGATCAATTGCCACAACTCCAGCAGCAGCAGCAAGAACAACATTAGCAACAACAACAGGAGCAGCAGCAGCAGCAAGAACAACAGGTTCCATGAGTGATTTGAGCAGTGTGATTAGCTCACCATCGGCCAGCACCGTCTCATCGCCGTTGTCGACGCCCACGCGGCAGGCGCCGTTGCAGCTGCAACTGCAGCACAGCCATCAGCATTGTTGCCACAAACAGTCAGCGGCAGCGGCAGCAGCAGCATCAGCAGCAAAACATCACCAGCCACATCAGCATCATCATCACCACCATCATCATCATCATGGTGGTGGTGGTGCAACAACGGACTGTGGCGCCACATTCACCTCCTCATCATCAGCATCGGGGGCGGGGGCGGGGGGAGGCGCCTCCTGCAAGAGCAAGAAACTCGATCCGCGTCTCAGCCCATCGCCGTATCGCCAACTATTGCCCGGTCTCTTGTGCCTGCTCTCGTTTGCGTTCGTCTTTGCCACATTAATTGTTTACATGGACACGACAGGTGAGACAAACTAAATATCTTTCTCCCTCTCTTTCTCTCTCTCTCGCTCTGTCACTCTCTAAGCATAGTTGTCTTTTTTATTATAATATAAATTTGATATCTTTGGCATATGTCTCATCTTTTTTTTATGCTTGCATTTCTTCATTTAAATTTCGTTCTGTTTTTTTTTTCACCGGATGTAGGCTGTGTTTGCCTTTGCCTGGTGTTGTCCTGTTGTCCTTTCCTGGGGCACACTTTTGAGATTAGTTTACTAGCCCAAAGTCCTTGTTAGCGCATCTTTTTGTCATAGATCTTGCCTCGCTTTTATTCTCTTCTTTAATTTCGGTTTTGGCTTTGGCGCAGTGGCGCTTCCTGTCAACAACAACAACAACAACCACAGCAACAACAACGTTAACTGCAAACAACGTTGTTGTCGATGACGTCTCACTTGGCAACAGCCGAGCTGCAGCTGCTGTCATCGTTGTTGTTGTTGCTGTTGTTGCTGTCGTTGTTGTTGGCGACACGTGCCTCCTACAAAGGCCACCGCTGCAACGCCAAAAGAATTTCTAATTTGCCATTTGATGAATGGTTTAAAGCCAGTCTTCAAATGGGGCCTAAGATGTCACTGTGGCGTTGAAACTGTCAACAAATTGTGGTAAACGACCAGTAGTTACCCTCTTTATCAAACTTGCATACTCTTTACCCTAAGAGTAGTCTAGACTCTAGAGAAATAAATAAGTAGTTTTAAAGGGTATGAAAAAAGCAATTGCTACATATTTTTCAAGTTAATGAAATGCACAAACAGCTGCCAAAGTTGTTTGAAGCTTATCAGCAATTCACATTTATTGTAAGCAAAAGAACACATTTAAACAAGTCATAAAAACTTGGTTCTGTTTATTGGCTTGTTATAAATAGAAATTTCCTGAGATCATTTGTTCAAAATGCGATATTATATAGACAAGTATATAATAATGATAGAAATATCGGGATTAAGCAATCTAAAATACTGAATGGATAAACGAAGTTATATGATAAATATAATATTTAATATTATAAAGTTAATTTCAATTATATCAAAAGAAGAATCTAAGTAAGTTTATCTGATCTTAAAAAGTAGGTTTCATCATATTACATGAATCTCAAGACATAAGGAATCAACATCTAGAATTTTAATTTGTAGATTTTCTAGAATATACAGTTTACAATTAATACAGGCAAGTAATAGTCTTGTAATTAGGAAATGCAGCGTTATTTTGCTAGCCTTAATTAAGAAAGAGCCTTGCCTTGATTGAACCACCCACCCGGCTAACTAGTCAGTGATTTAACTAGTTAGTTGTTTAGTAAGCACTCAAGAACCTTGTTAGATTTACTTATGTGACTCATCGCTAGTTGATTCGTTTTGTAAGCTAGCTAAATACATCTGGACTGCGACTACGACTACGACTACGTCTATGTCTATGTCATCTATCCAAATTATATCCAGACAGCCTCGTCGTCTGTCGGATGAGGCAATTTTCTTTTAATTCGCTAAAATATTTTGTTATTGCGCGTTGTTGTCGTGGATAAATTTCGCCTCGAAAGTCTCGTCTCGTCTGGTCTGTCTGTGTTGTCTCTCTATTTAGTACCAGGCAAAATAAATTTGCTTAATTTGTGCCGTTTTCTCAATGAAAGCGGATTGCAAGCGAAATTGTTTTGCATATGATGAGAGGCTCTTCTCTCATTCCATCCGTTGCCAAGTGGTTCCGTGATGGATCGCCAACGCCAAACTGACTCATCCTTCCCGAATGTGACTAAGGGCGCACTAAGAAGTGGTAAAAATAAAATAAAATAAAATAAAATAAAATTTCACTGTACTTGAAAGAGACCCAAAAATCAATGGCAATCCATTGTGTGTGTAAAGCAGCCTCAACTGACTTGCACAGTGACACAAAGTCTATACAATAGTTGTGAAATAAACAATTACTTGATAGAGAAATGAATTTTTAATGAAGAAAACAATATTTCTTTCACCGATCGATAATCGAATTATGGCCATCGTTTGCCTATAACTTTTAGTAAATTTTATTAAGCTGATCTCAATAATTCTTTCCAAAACTCAGTTTATTTTTAATTAAAATTAATTATGATAGATATATCAAACCCTTGATTTTTAATTAATATATGAGTTTAATGAATTACTCGTTTCTTATTAATTATTAAGTTATTTTTCATTTTATTTTCGTTGACCTTTCACCACTGTGCCTTTAGGGAAAATAAGTGCATTTTAAATTCCGCTCAAGTGCTGGCAATTTTCGCTCTGTTGTTTTATACCTATTTTATTTTATTTTTTGCTGTGGCTTCCTTTACTCCGATCGATTCCTTCCGTAGCGCCTTTGTCTTTAAGAATTAAATATATGCAAATTGTGTAGAGAATTAAAAGTCCATAAAGACAGTGCCAAATTGCAGTCAGTCAAACCGCCATTCCGTCTGTCAGTCAGTCACTCATTCAGTCAGTCAATTCCTGAATGAAGTCAGCTGATTGCCACCCACTTTCCTGCTGTGCTCCTGGTGCTTCTTTTCGATTGCCGCCACGTCGACTAGACAGGGCTTGGCCCAGGGCAAAATGAGGGCGTGGCAGTTGCCACTTGGCTTGACAACTTGGCAGCTTGACAGCTTCGGCTGCTGTCGTCGTCCAGTCTCTGGTTTTATGGCACATTGAATAGCTCTATTAGGTTTATACGAGCAAACGGATTCATAAACCATCATAATACAAATGGGCACGCAGTGCATAAATTAGCCTGGCCAACAAAAGCCGCTTTAAGCATCTCAAGGGGATGGGGACATAAATTCAACACGTTCTGTGCCGTGTGTTCCAAAGGTTGAGGCGATTGGTAAACTGCATTTTCTACCAAATCATTCTGAAATTCAGATAAAGAATTAAATGAAAAACCCCGAAAATGCGCTTATTAAAGTGACAAATTCTTGTGGCGGCTTCAAAGGTCTAAGTCTTGGTCTTCATCGACTTTAGTTCCCAACATCTCGACATGAACCTCAGCCATGGTCATGACTTTACAGAATGAAATTCCAAACTATTTTATGCTTGCCTACGCTCTTCTTTCTCTTTCTCTTCTTTGAGTTGCTGTTGTTGTTGTTGCTCTTATTATTGTTGTTGTTGTTGTTGTTGCTGCTGCTGTTACAACAATTCATGTCGCGCCCTCGGCCTCTTTTTATGAGCAAACACAACAATCCCCGTGCTCGTTGTAAATGTCACGTTTCAGCTTTGAACGCTACTTGATCATGATCATGATCATGATGAGAGTTCTTCATAATGATAATGGTATGCTCAAGTGTCGGTGCCGATCAATGAAAGTAAATGAAAGCGCAGTTGCATTTCACAAAGTGTAGCTGGCATTATCTTCAAGTCCTATCAGTTTTTTACTATCTCCAGATATGCCAGTGCTTATCGCAATTTTGTGTAAGACAATTGCACAATGAAAATGTGATATTCAGTCATCGATTTAAATGGAAATGCAATTGCAACCGTTAACTTATCTTACACAAAGCCTATAACGAGTGTATGACTTATAGAGTGTGTCATATCAAACTTCGTTCTGCTTTTAATATTTTTTCTTTATCTTCTTTACACCTGTTTTTCATTATATAGAGATTTTGTTACAATTGTAACATTCGCATACCAAATTTCAGCTGTATAGCTCGAGAACTAACTAAGTTACTTGAGGATAGTCCATTGTACTCTATCCAGTCCATATAAATAGCAGCTGTACGTATGTATTTTTTGTTTTACAAGTAAAGCAGCACATTGGGCCAGAATCCCTTTTTTTTGGCATAAAGTCTCATTGTAAAGCTAGAGACTTGAAACTTTGCATGAACCTTAGCTAGACTAGTTTAGAATTTTGAATTTTTTTTTTTTGGATTTGGACCACGCCTTCATCTCTGCCTCCCCATTTGACTATGAGAAATATGGGTAAAATATTTTTTTAAAATCTTAATGTAAAGATGGGGACTTGAAATTTGGCATAATTCTTAGTTAGGCTGAAGTCGAATTTATAATTTTTTTTGTTTTTCAGTTGGACTTTGTCTTCACCCCCCTTCTTTTTTCCTACTCATTGAAAAAGTAAAATTTTTTTTATTAACTTAAATATAGAGGAAAATATTTCATTCTTCGCATGTTTGCTAATCAGGCAAAAGTAGAATTTACAATTTTTTTAGTTTTTTAATTTGACCATGTTTTAACCCCCCTCCCTATCTGACTACGGAAAAAAAATCAGATTTACTAGCAAAAATGAACAGTTGCAACATGTGTTTTTAAAGAGAAAAAGCAAAATGTTGCAAAAAGTATTAATGACAAGTTTAAGATCAAAGTTAAGAGTAAACATTTACATAATTACTTTTTGGCAGAAAGTGGCAGAAATAAGGTTTTTACTCCACGGTACACGAGCACTTCGGTTAGTTTTTTTCTAAAATAAGACATAACATAGACAATCCACAACTACAACATTAAACACATATATCGAAAAACTTAACAATAACTATATTTGCCATACCATGACCTTTATTTTCCATATTTTCAACAGAGATTTGGATAACTGGTCTCTCCACAGCAGAAGCGCAAAGTTCAGTAAAATCTTTCCGCCAATTTCGGCTGAAAATCAGCTGACAAAACATCTGACTTTGCTAGCGCGGAAAAAATACTGCGTTGTCACAAAAAATTTTTTATTTATTGAATCAATATACCTAATGTATGCCCTTTCAAAATATTAAGTCAAATTTAAGATATTTTTAAAAAAAAATTTGGACTTTATGCCAAAAAAAAGGGATTCTGGCCCAATGTGCAGTGTAAGATTTTGCCAATCTAGGGGGACTTAATTCAATAGCAGTCGTAATTTTGAAGCTATCGACTTGAAATCTGGAGTGAATGCTTGAATATCCCCAAGTATATTTTTATACTACAATTTAAAGTGGGCGTGGCACTGTAAAGGGCGTAAAACTCGGGAAAACCAGGAGTTTTTCATTTTTTTAACACACAAGTCGCCATAAAAAAAAAATACATTTTTTTTTCAAAAAAACAATCAGGTTAGTATTTTTTGTTTTAATTTTAGCCAACTAAAAAATATTTTTTTAAAATTAATAATGGAAAAAAAAAATTTTTTTTTTTAGATTGAATATTTTTGCTATATGCTCATGCTTTTGCTTGTAACTTCAAAATTATTGGCCGAATAATTAAAAAATTGGATTTGTTTTAAAGATAATTAATTTATTGAAAGAAAAAATAAATTTTTATATTTTTTTGCAATTTTTTAAATTATATAACAACAACATAAAGCTGATAAAAGGGCTAGGCGAAATTATTTTTTCCAAATTTATTCAAAAGCAGGACATCAATCTTATAATCAACGTCATTTATTGTGCCCTGCGCCAACTTGCATTCTTGGTCATAAATCTGGATATATCTCTCCTATATTTACTCTACCTCGACTCAAATTCATGGCACATGTTTGATAAGTGCATCTTTAACTTTATATAATCAATACCGTTGCCAAAAATCATCGCTGCATGCTCTATGTAGGACTGAGTTAAGCTTAGCGGTTCGTACGTTGCTTGACCAAACCTCGAAAAACTCTGCGCAGTCATTGCTAAATTGAACTCCCCTGGGCAAAATATGGGCAAAGTTTTATTCCTGATCCTGATTCAGAATGATTTTCTGCAAACGATGTATGTTCTGGTTGATTTGAATGTAATTGAATGTTGTTAGTTTTTTTCCATCAAAAATATAATTATGTTAACAATTTTCTTACTTTTTTTCACTTATTTCCAACAAATAATGATAATTTTCAAGGCTACTAATAAAGTACCTTTATA